>CM060093.1:4988242-5000742 GCA_030522485.1 Stenchaetothrips biformis | reverse complement strand
GGCACAGCGGCGCGCGGTCATCCGGCCTGGGGCTGGCTCCACGCGGGGTCGCCCGCGCGAGCGAGGAGGTCTCCGGCCGGCAGGCCGCAGCGCCAGCGCCCCCCCAGTGGCCGGTGTGCGTACTATGCCGCGCCGCGGGCCACGCCGGGGTTTACCTCCCGTCGCGCGGTCCGGCCTGGCTCCCCGGAGCCTGCGCGCTCCTCTTTTTGGTGCGCTCGTCGCTCGCAGCGCCTGCCTGCTTGCGCGGCGGGGCTGTTTCCCAGCGCAGCGCGTTCGGCAATGACAACGAGATGGAACGAGAGTAGTGGTAGTGGTGAGGGGTACCGCTCAGACAGCCCACTTCCCATCCCATCGCCGCGAGGGCGAGGGGAACGATCATCGATGCTGCGCGGTCCCAGGTTATACAACTCGGGACACAACGGCGGCCTCACGCTCAGGGAAGAGGACAAGAACCTCATCATCGCGGTTTGTTTCTATTCCACTATAGAGTAGAGAGAAAGGAAGACCTACTACAGAAAGGATTTTTTTTTTTTTTTTTTTTTTTTTTTTTTTTTTGTGACCGAACCCCTCACGATATACGTGTTTCGGGGCTTCTTCTTGGTTGCGTGGTATCTTGTTGGATCGGTCTCTTCGCCAGAAAACAAAAACCCGTGCCAGTAGTTATTAGCTACCCCAGATTCACCTTTTTGGTATGTCCGGGCCCCCTCCACTGTTCTCAGGGAGGGGGTGGGTAGGCACCGGCCCCTCTTCACTTTGGGGTCCCGGTAGTGTGACTTGCACTAAAAAGAAAAACTGGCATTTACACCCTGCTCGCGTTTCTGCGGGGTGTGGTCGTGCTCTCTAAATGGGGGTAGATTTTCAGTGCTCAGTGCTCGGGGTTACGTGCCAGTGCTCTGTTCTTGGGTGCTCTGTTCTCTTCTCCATCCTCGTCTTCTTCATGGTATGGTGAGGAGACAAGGGACGGGTGAAGGGCGGCTGGTGGAGGCAACTGGGAGGGCTGGTCTCGTCGTCTTGGGTGTCGGTATGGTTGAAGGAGTACAGGGACCTGACCGATGCATTCACACGGCGCCGCGGAGGAGCAAGTCCTCGGGCGACGCAGGATCACTATGCCGTGGCCGGCGGTCAGGGCTGCGGTTGGGGAAGGCCGATGCATTCACACGGTGTCGCGGAAGAGCCAGTCATTCGGGCGACAAAGGATCACTATGCCTTCGCCGGCGGCCTGTGCTGCAGGACTGGTCGAAGAGTTCACATCTTACCGCGGAGGAGCAAGTCACTCGGGCGGTAAGAGATCACGACTCTGCGGCCGGCGACCAGACCTGCCGGCCTCTACAGCTGAACGGCTCCCCGCGTGACGCGGCGGAGTAAGTCCGCGGGCGCCACGGGTTCGACGCCGGGTGGCAGGCAGCTGCAGAGGTGGGGGTAGAGAGGGGGGTTGTATTAGATCAGTTTTGCCGCAGGCGCACCGCTCCCACATCAATACAATCCATTGGATACCAGCGTCTATTGCCGACCACTGGGTGGAATATCTTTCTGATCAGAATATTGGGGTGGTTGGTGTATTTTTCCCTAAAATTTGATCGGACCGTATTGGCGTGGTCAATAAAATTGATCTGGGGACAGGCTTGATAGACATCATATGTGGACGTGTTTCTTCTTTGAAAGGTTATCATTCTGATCCACTTTCGCTCAATTCTCTTGAGGGACTCCCAGTTCCGTGACGTGGCGGCTTGCCAGGCTGGAAGGCCGTATTGGAGCTTGGAGAGGATTAGGGTTTTATACAATATGATCTTGGTTTCAGGGGTGATGAATTCCCGGCAGGCCATCCATCGGACCAGGCTGCCTGTATTTACTTTTTCCCAATGCCGGAGATGATCCACATGTGCACCAAAGTTGAGGTGTTTGTCCAGAATGACACCCAGGTATCTAAAATTGTCCACATAGGGGATATTATCAGGGCCCAGCTTCAGTGCAGGTGGTGGTTTGCCGATCCTGTGGTGGCCTTGCAGTAGCATTGCTTTGCTTTTAGCTCCGTTGATTTTCGTTCGCCAGGTGTCGCACCACTCTGCCACCCTCTCCAGGTGCTTATTCAAGGTATTTGCAGCCTGTTTGGCTGTAGCGGCCGCTACGACATACAGTGTGTCGTCAGCGTACTGATAACAGCGAACAGAGGGGGAGACGGGCATGTCGGCAACATATGTGATGTAGAAGAGTGGGCTCCACACCGCACCTTGGGCTGTCCCCGCTTCAATAGGGAAGACCGGTGAATCCTGGTCTTCGACTTGCACCGTGAAGGCTCGGTCTTGGTAGTACGATTTGACGAGTTGACAAGCCCAAATTGGGTTTCCAGCCGCGAATAGCTTGTAAATGAGTTCCTCGTGTGGGACTTTATCAAAAGCCGCCTCCACGTCAAGGGAAGCCATTACTGCTGGTCTTCGGAGATTAAGGTCGACGGTTAGGTCCGTGACCAGGCGGACCAGCTGTGGTACGGTGCCGAGGCCGGGCTGAAAGCCAAACTGATGGGGAGGAATAGTGCTCGTGTTGAATAGGTCAAGTGTGCAGGCTTCAAATACTTTGCCGATTGTATTCAGGAGTGATATCGGCCTGTAACTATCGGGCTTGTTTTTAGGTTTTCCTGGCTTGTGGAGCATTGATACGCTTGCCCTTTTCAGTTTCTTGGGTACTCGGCGCTGCTGCAGCATTTGGTTGAAGATGCAAAGCAGAAATTCCTTTGCTGGTGCTGGAAGAATTTTCAGCAGAGTGTAGGGGATGCCGTCCGGTCCCGGGGCGGAGTTATTCTTTAGACTTTTCAGTACAGCCTCCAGCTTTTCCATAGTGATGGTGGGGACTGGTCCTGGATCGATTTTGTCCAGATTTTTGACGAAATCATGGATGGCTTGTGTTTCTTCTGGGTCTCGGTTTGTTGGAAAGGTTTTAAATTTTTGTTCCAGAGCCGATCCAAGCGCAGCGGCCTTCTCCGAAGCAGAGAGAGCAGTGGAGCCTGAAGGCAACAGGAGAGGGGGAATCGGAGGAGGTCGGGGTTTGCCCTTTTTGATTCGGAACCATCTTTTGTTTGGGTCTTGAATGTCGTCCAGTTCTTCTTTTATCTTTTCGTTTTCCCTCTCCTTTAGGAGATGGCTTATCTGTCTGCTGATTTGACGGAGTCTTGTCTTCACTTCGGGACCGGCCGACAGCTTCCTCACTTTCCTCACAAGTTCCTTTTTCTTCAGAAGGAGCGCGCGAATGAGAGGGGGAAGCAGGAAGTGTGTCCGGTTTTTCAGTTGAATGCACTTGGAGTTGTTGAGCATGGCGGAGTGGCAGGCGGCGGTGAAGTGCTGAATGTTGTAGTCAAGGTCTTCTGTCGGCTGGAAAGGTCTGTCCAGTTCTTGTGCTGCTCCTTCCCAGTTTGTACAGCGCTTAAAGAAGACTGGGCCCGGAGTGACTTCTTCGAGTGTGAACAGGACCGGTAGGTGGTCTGACGTGGTTGCATCTTCTGACAGGACTCTGATGCTCCTAACCTTCACGTCCTCTGTGGCGACGAGGATGTCGAGAACGGTGTCAGATTGCCTGTGGGACTTCTTGTAGCGGGTAGGTTCCGATGGCCTATGAATGTTGAGGTGATTAGCTGCAGCGTGCTTCACGAGTTGTCGGCCATGCTGATTAGTTCTTGGATCCCCCCATTCGGTGTGGCGGGCATTCCAGTCTCCGAGGAGCAAGGTGGTGGTGGTGATAGATTGTAATTTTTTGAAGTCTGGGGCTCGACATTTTTCTGGAGCTGCATACGTTGACACAATAATACCAAATTGGGTATGGACGGCGAGCACTTCTATTTTACCCAGATTGAGATTTTCTCTTCTTGCTTCGAATTTGGTTGCTACGTAGATCGCTAGGCCTCCAAACTGCTTACCAGTTGTAATTGGTCTATCGAGCCTAAAGGAGTTATACCCAGTGATTTGCGCCAGGGCGGTCTTGCCCAGGAACGTCTCTTGAACGCAGATGACGTCTGGTTGGTGGGTCGCAGCCAACTGGAGGAGCTCCCCCTGCCGGCCGCGTTGTCCATTAATGTTCCAGGTTAGGAGTCGGCCCGTGGCGGACGACGAGAGAAACCTCCCTTCAGCGTTTCTTTCAGCTGCCCGACCATGGAACCAAGGGCTTCTTTCAGCTGAGGGATTAGGTCATAAATCATGTTGAAGAGCTCTTGGCAAATCTCCTGGAAGACTTCCTTTATGGCTTCCGTGATACCTCCAAGGAGTCCTTGGTTATTCTGTTTCCTCTGGTTTCTTTCTTGTCTTGTCCGGCGCCTTCTCTGGCTTGACTCTCTCTCCGTTCCGGATTCATCTCCTTGCGTGGTCTCGGGTCCAGTCCGTGTCGTTTCCTTCCTACCCACGGGGCGGTGCGGGGGAAGGTTAGACACGTCCTGCTTAGCGGTGTTGCCGTTGTTTCTGGTCCAGGCGTTGCGGGCAGGTGGCGGGGCGGGCTGGAAACGAGGTGGTGGTGGCTGTTTTGGGGCAGGGCCCGATTGTTCCCTGCGGCGTCTGTTCCTCGCTTCTACCCAGTTTTGTGCGTTGGGGCACTCTGGTGAGGTGACATTGTGCGGACCTTGGCAGTGAGGGCAGGAAATTGGGTCGTCATCAATGTGTTCACGGTAATCATGGTTTCCTCCGCAGAGCCCGCATTTTAGCTTCACCGGGCTGCAGAAGTTTGCCGTGTGTCCGTACTCGGAACATTTCATGCAGGCCACAAACTCTGGCTTCCTTTTCTCTTCTACTCGTACTTTTGTGTAGCAGAGGACATTGAGTTTGAAGATATCCATCACACCTTCACTGTGGTTTAGCGCCACTGCGATCACTGGGGCCGGCCCACCCTGGCGATTTTGGTATCGATAGATCTCACACACACTGAAGCCTTTTTCTTCTAGTTCTGCACGGATATCCCCGGAGGGAATGTCCCCGTGGATTCCCCTGATAACAACGTTGGTCTTCTTTTCTTCTTCAAACTGGTAGGTGTGGTTTGGGATACCTGCTTCTTTTAGGATTTTCTTGCAGGTGTCAAAGTCGGTCTTGTTGGTGGTGAGGACTTCAAAGTTAGGGCCTCTCAGCCTGGTGGTGAAACGGCCTCCGGTTGCCTTGGTGAGGGCAGCTTGGATTGCGGTGAACTTGGTGACCTTGTCAATGACTATCGGGGGAATAGACGGTTTCTTTGGTTTTTTGTTGTTCTGGCGGGGATCAGCGGACTGTTCAGCAGATTCCCCGGTGTCCATGTGGACCACTTCCTCGTTGTCGCCGAGCTGCGGCCTTTGGCCGGGGGAGGAAGCGGAGAGACTGGGGGAGGGGGTTCGTCTTGGAAACGGAGGTGACGCGTTTCTTGGAGTCGTTTCCATCTGACTCCGATCCTGTCTGGTCAAGGAGTCGTTTTGTGGTGGATTGGGTGCGGCTTGTATGCCCATTTGCTTGCAGTTCTGCTTTTTTCTGTTGAGCAAGTTGACCCTTTTCTTGGTGGTCCTTGCCTGCTTGCTCTTTGTAGAAAGTCAGAAGTTCTGTTGTTTCGGCGTCGGACTTTTTCTTCCATTGGTAGAACTCTTGGACGGACTTGAAGCCCATGGCCTTGGAGAGCGCCTCGGCAGGGTCCGCGGGGGTGTCCTTAACCTGAGCTGAGGGGGTGTTAGCTTCAGCGGTCCTGGCTGTGTCCAGCGGTGAGAGGTGGAAGGGGTTGTTGTTCTGCTTGACGGCCCTGGAGATCTCTTCATTGATGGAGGCAAGCAGTGAGTCCGGGGAGTCAGGCTGGGCTGCAACCACGCGCGTGGCGGCTTGGTTCAGGTCAGCTGCTGTGGAGCGATCATCCTGGTCACTGTCGTCGGCGCCTGGGCTTTCCAGGCCGTCGAGGTGCATGCTGGACGCATCCTCTGAGTCCGAGAGGTCGGTGATGTGCTGCGAGCCGTGTGACCGCGAGGGCTCAGAGATGTGCTGAGACGGGCGCGAGGAAGCTGAGTTGAGGCTGCTGATGAAGCTATCAACGGCGTTCTCGGTTTCCTCGCCGAGCACCGCGTACCTGTTGGCACTGATGTAGGATGGGTGGCCCGCCTCCAAGGCGCGGCGCGGCGGGTCGCTGTTCTTCCTGAACGGCGCGTCGCCGAAGAGGCGCTGCTTCCCGGTGCTGCGACCAGGGCGGGGGTTGAGCGAGTCCGGGGCTGGTCATCCAGAGCGCCGCGGAGTACGGGGCGGTGGATCTGGGCTTGCGTCGGCTGGATCACTGACGGTGACAGGGAGTGCGACGCCACGGGTGACGTCACGCTTCCTGAGAAGGTCAGCGATGCGGTGGTGTTCACTGCCAGAGCTGGTTCGGCGGGCGAGGCTGTCGAGTTGGACACCGTCGTGGTGGTGGAGGAGGCGGCGAAGGCCGTGGTGACGGTGTTCTCGAAGCCGGGCATCCACGCTTCGGGGGTGGGGGGGATGACGTCATTGTCTTCAGCGGCGTAGAGAGAGAGCAAGGAGGAGTCTGTCTTGTCGCCGGGTTCTCTCGACGCGGCACTTTCCATGACCATCTTCTGCAGCCGGGCTTGCTCCGAGGTGCGGTACTTCCTGCAGAACTGTTCTTGGGGGACGTCTTCCATGTTCTTCTCGAGCTGGTTCAACTTGCGCTCGGTGGCGGAGAGGTAGGGGGTCTTTGTCTTGCTTCGCTTCGCCTTGTCCGAGGGCATTGCAGGCGCGGAGCGCGGCAGAGGCGACGCGGCTGGACAAAACGCGAGCTAGCACACGCGGGTGACTAGCAGGGGCCCGGGCACTGGGCTCACCGCTCGAAGCGGCCGGAGCAGGCGCGGGGTATCTGCACTAGGCGCAAGCGTCTCTAGTGTTGAATCGGGGCCGGGGTAGTGCCGGCGGGATCGCGAGAGCACAGGGAGCACTGGTAGCACTGGATTGGCGACACTAGGCGCGGAGCGTCTCTAGGTCTAAAGTCTTGAAGCACTTCACACGCAAGTGGGGACATCACACTCGGGAAAGCACTTTGGGGCACCAAGAGCACATAGAAGGCACAGAGAGCACGACAGAGACAAGCAGAGCACTGGCACGTTGCACGAGAGAGTGTCAATTTCGGCACTACTCTCGGCCTACCTTTCGCTGGCTTTAAGTCTTCCTTGTCGTCCACTCGGCGGTCTTGGCGGCGGTGGTGTCCTCGGGCGCGATGACGGCGCTGTGCGGCTCTGGGCTGGGCGTCAGTCCTCTGGATGGTCTTGCAGATCTCGGAGTCGACGGCGTCCACTAGGGGGTCGGCGGTGGAGATGGTCTTGAGGCTAGCACTACCAGGGGTTCACCTCCCGGCCGGGAATTGGAGACGCCGACGAAGCCCTCGGGGTCAGCGGGGACCTCCCTGAGGCGGTCGCGGCAGGCATGGTGGCAGCGCGGATGTCACTAAAGCGGGTCGCGGACACGGCGCGCGCGCGGTCGGGAAGCCGAGGGCCCCTCCCCAGGTCAGTACCCCGGTTCGGAAACACCTCGGCCCAGGCAAGAAATTAACCGATATTGATAACGAAGGTCCGATATGCTCGGTAGTTGCAATGGCAACGTACTTCGTTTTAATACAAGTATCAGGTCATAAAATGCCAGCCAACGTATACTGAAGACGCACCACAGAAAGGATTCTGTGAAGTATGTGTCTTGGAGTGCCGTTGTCGCGCGCCGACCGTACACCGCGGATGGACAGCCGACAAGGGCGGCGAGCTTGGCGTCCAGCGGGAACGCGCGCACGCCATCTGTGTGACCGAGTGCGGACCGAGCAGGCGGGGCGGAGCGGTGCTCCGGGGCGGAGCCATTTCTCATACCGGGGAGAAGGCGGGTGCGAAGCCGCCAGCAGACTGATTCGGAGGGTCGTTTCCGTCGCCCTGTTCGTCTGTCTGTCTGTCTGTCTGTCTGTCTGTAAGCCATGAACGAAACTCTCATTTTAAGCCGAAGAGCTCAAGTACTCCGTGTTTACCCCTTCAAACGCCCCTCGCGTCCAGAGTATAGAAGCTAGAATGCTCCTCTATGGCTCAAAAGAAAGGCCTCTTAATGTACTAGGCCCTTGCATGTGGACAGGGTGTTCGATTAATAGAAGTTCAGTGGAGGGGTGGAGACTTGTCCATGCGGGTCGTTTGGTCCAAAGCTCCGAAACGGCTCCTTAACACGGCCATTCACTGGTCGAGGTTCCAGCCGTGAATGTCAGCCAACCAGTCCAACCCCTCCGATGGGCAGAGGAAAAAAAAAAAACAAAAAAAAAACAATTAGGTTAGGTTAGGCGCTGTCCCGGAGAAGAAAGGAAAGGGAAGGAAAAGAAGGTGGTGTGGCTGCGAGAAACGAGCCGGGCCGCCGAGAGGGCGCCACTCTTGGACGCGATCCCACCTGCCGCTCGCCACGGGGACTTTTGGCTGCTGGGCGAGACGCCCCCTGACCCCGGTCCGCCCTCCTTAGCGAAACCTGGCCCCCAAGACCGGACTCCTCCGGGAGGGCCATGTTGATGGCGAGCCCAGTGCGGACGTCCAGGTCACCATGGAGCCCAAGCCGCGGTTGCGCCCCGGCCCGCCGCCATCCTCACCTTCCAGCCTCCGGGTCGCCGGATTACAGGGGTGCGCCACCAGCCCCCAGCTGGGCGACGCCGCGTCCCGGATCCCTCATGATCGCCTTCGCTCCACCGCCGCACCGCGCCGCGCCTCATTTTTCTCTCTTTCTCTCTCCATCTCTTTATTTTCATTCATCATTTCACTGCCCCCGTCGAGGCAGCGTGGCCGAGTGGTCTAAGGCGCCGGTTTTAGGCACCGGTCTCATCGAGGCGTGGGTTCGAATCCCACCGCTATCATTTGATAACCCCAAGAAGAAACAACTTTTTTTTTTTTTTTTCAAATTATTATTTCATTTTATTTTCCCCACCCCCACCCCCACCCATCAATTCATGCCAAGGACAGGCCACAGAGGTGCTCTGCAAACGGAAGTGCGTCCTTGGTACACTCATATTGCAGCATGCCACTGTTATTTACAGCATACCTGCTGGGGGAGACGTTTAATAAGAATGTGCCTCCGAGTACACTTAAACTGGCCCATGCTTTAAGATAGGACCAATCGAGTGAATTTTAGCGTTTGCTTGGAAGCATGCTGTAATAAGAGTGTACTATGTACACACTTCAGTTCGCAGAGTGCCTTTAGTGCTTTCAGCGCCTGCAGTGCCTAAGTGCATGAGTGCACTCGACGCACTTGAGGGACTGAACGCTCTATACGTTCCTAAGCAGGGCCTGACTAGCTCAGCCGGTAGAGCATTGGACTTTTAATCCAAGGGTCGTGGGTTCGAGTCCCCCGTCAGGCGTCTGTTTTTTCGTCCTTTTGTCACTTTCCACGTCACCTACTTCCATCCTGTCCCCTCCTCGTCCCCCGCACACATCACCTGGCCTCTCTCGCAACCCAGAGGGCACGCCTCATGAGTGCCATGAGTGCGAGAGAGTCAGAGGGACGAAAGCCCTGTTGGGAATCAGCCTCCAGGCCTGCCAGCATGCGAGTTTGTAGGGGCGGGGGGTGTAGCTCAAATGGTAGAGCGCTCGCTTCGCATGTGAGAGGCACGGGGATCGATGCCCCGCACCTCCACTCCACCATTTGTTTTGGTTCCTTTTTTGACGAGGCTGTAAAACTCCTCACGACGTGGTCGGCCACACTCAGACGGCTTCGTGTCGGCCCGTTGGTCTAGGGGTATGATTCTCGCTTCGGGTGCGAGAGGTCCCGGGTTCAAATCCCGGACGGGCCCTCCCTTACGCAGCGATTCCAGCAAGAGGCTCCTCTTTGTTATTTTTGACGTCCTACTGCTCGAAAAGACGTGTTCGCGTGCACTCTCTGACCAACGCGTCGCCCGATCGGTCCCATGGTGTAATGGTGAGCACTCTGGACTTTGAATCCAGCGATCCGAGTTCGAGTCTCGGTGGGACCTGGCTCCCCATAGTCTCTTTTTTGTGCTTGAGTGTGGCGCGCGTCACGCGGAGCCGAGCGCTTACCCACTCTGGGCATCGTGTGTACACTCAACCTGGGAATCATTCTTAATTTTTCCAAAAACTTTATTGAAAATCGTTATAATTTCGTCGTCATCTTGCAACACACTAAGAAACGAGGAAATTTCATTAAATATCCCCCACCTTTTTCATGGGATTTGTTCTGGAATCGTGTGTAAACCGGACAAAGAAGCGGGTAAACCCTCGCGCGGAGCGCCTGCGATTGGCAGGGTGGGCCAGCCCGCCACGCAGCGCAGCGGTGCAGACCGTGCGGGCGCGCCGGGGACGACATGCGGCCGAGAGAGGAAAAACAGTATTTGGGAGAATAAGAAGAAGAAGAAGAACTGTCAGGTGTGGGGTTCGAACCCACGACCCCAGACGGGGATCAGAGCTTAAATCTGACGCCTTAGACCACTCGGCCAACCTGACGGGGACAGCAGGCCCCGTCGCAGAGAGTGCTGGAGGAGCAATCGTTTCGGGGGGGGGGGGGGGGGTCCAGCCTTTGCGGTCGCCCATCCGCCATACACTCGGATGGAGCGGAGCGGCGCAGCTGGCCATCGCTACAAGCTTGGCTTGCGGCAGGAGTGCGCGAGCGCCACCTTTTTTTGTGGGGCCGGCGGCACGTGCAGTCGGGGGTATGGCTCAGTGGTAGAGCATTCGACTGCAGATCGAGAGGTCCCCGGTTCAAACCCGGGTGCCCCCTGGCCAGAGAGACTACGCAACTCTCACTTTCGTTCTTTTCCCCCTTCTCCCTCTCTCTCTCTCTTCTCCTTTTCTTTCTTAGATAATTTATTTAAAATATTTTTGACAGATGCGACGCTGTGCGCGCCCAACTGTCCGGTGGCGGCTGCGCTCCCCGGCGGTCTCGTCGGTCTGGTCCGGGCCCCGGAAGGAATTCGTCGCAAGGTCCCTGTAGCGCAGAGGATAGCGTGTCGGACTTCTAATCCGAAGGTCGCGGGTTCGATCCCCGCCAGGGATGAGCGGTCGTGGTGCGTCGCAGGAACGCGCACCGGATTTTTTTTTTGTGTGACCTCACCACTGCTCACTGTCGTGCCAAGAGCCCTATTCAATCCACGATGGCCTCGCTTAACCCTACGATCGCCGGCTGCCTTCATCGGCGGTCCTTTGTGTGTGGGCGGTCCTACATGGCGTACACGATTCCGTTGTTTGTACCATGTGTTGTTGTGCCGAGGGCGCGACCACGCACCGTTCACCCAGGTCGGTCCTGGAAACGGGCACTGGGGCGCCAAAATGGACCCAGCTCCCGGACCGTCCTGGAAGCGGGTCCGCTGACCCAAACCGAGACGTTGCAGACCTGGGAAAACCGAGACCCGAGAAAAAAATGCAAGCTGCACGTAGCAGAGCAAGGTTTCGATCCTCGGACCTCTGGGTTATGGGCCCAGCACGCTTCCACTGCGCCACTCTGCTTCGTTGTTGAATCGAAGGAGAGACAGTGGGCTGCACCGGACAATGGAAGCGCTCGCGGGGCGCACAGTGGGCCGCTTGTTTTGAGCTGGTGGGGTCACACGTTCGGTTCGAGTCTGGCTCTGGCGTCTTACTGGCCCACTGTGCGGCCAAGCTCTCGAGTGACCAGACAGAGACAGACAGACAGACAGACAGACAGACAGACAGACAGACAGACAGAGCGAGCTGCGGGCCGAGGAGGCGAGACGACCAAATCCATAAATCCATTTTCTCCATGCCTGCACTGCTTTTCTGCCTGCAGTGCCAAAGTGCATAAGTGCACCAAAAGTGCACTTGACGCACTTCACTAGGGTAAATCCACTCTCAAATTTCAGAGTTCATGTCAGAGTTTTCGAGTTTCCCTTAGAGTTGCAGAGTTTCTGTCAGAGTTTCTGAGTTTCTGTCTGAATTCCGGAGTTCAAACCAGAGTTGCAGAGTTCCTTTTGGAGTTGTAGAGTTTGCTCAGAGTTCCAGAGTTTATACTCTTCAGAGTTTCTGAATCCTTCTCTGAGTTTCAGAGTTTCATCCTCAGTCTGAAAATCTCTTCAGAGTTGCTGAGTCGCGCTTGAAGGTTTAGAGTCTAAGTCTGAGTTTCAGAGTCATGTTAAAATTAACAAGGCTCTAAATCGAAAAGTTACAGGAATATTTCCTTGAAACTTTATGTGCAGCATCTACACAGAAATTTAGTAGGGCCATTTCAATTTTATTAATATTGGAAACATTTTTTCTGCTATCTTGTGAACCGTTGGTGGTAGCACAAAATGGATTGCGGATTCGGATCGAACTCGGTTTCCCGACCCCTATCACATTATCGTGATATTGATGTAACACATTGGGTTGGAGATAATGAAACTTTCAAGATAACTCCGAACCTCTAAGACTCTGATTGTGCCAAGTCTGAAACTCTGATTTTGTGACTCTGAAACTCCAAATGGGACTCTGAAATTCTAACTCTGAGGTGCGCGAATTTTTAGACTTTCTTTCCCAGAGTTTCTGGTCCTGAGTTAGAAAACTCTGAAATGTCAGAGTGGGATAACTCTGG
>CM060093.1:4795304-4987242 GCA_030522485.1 Stenchaetothrips biformis | reverse complement strand
ATGTGTAAACTCCTCCCAGATGATCACAATCTTCCAACTAGCTCCTCTGAGATATTGAACTATGTTCAAAGCTTGGCTCCCCCGGTATCTGCTACTGCTCATTATTTTTGTGAGAGTTGCCTTTACTATCATGGGGAGAGTAAGAACGGATTTTGTGATATTTGTAATGAAAACAAATTTAAACCGTTTCTTTATTTTTGATATGGCTGTTCTGATCAAATTTTTTTTTGAAAATAGAAATCTTGCTTCCATTATGGATTCAAATGAACAGAAAGGTGATGGTCAGGATACTAATGTTTTAAAGGATTTAAGAGATGAAGCTTTTACAAAACAATCAATAAGAACAGAGGGAAATATCATGTGACCATTATTTTAAGTAGTGATGGTGTTAGGATTCGAAAAGGATGCCCGTAAAGAACTTTGGCTACTTATGTTTACCATTGTAGAGGTTCCCATTCACTTGCAGAGATCCTTTGTTACTGTCATTGGAGTTTGGGTATCATAGTAAGAAGCCTGACATGAAGACATTTTTGGGTCCTTTTGTCAAATCTATGGAAAAGCTTGAGCAGACAGGGGTTGACTGGTCTCATCCAATCACAAGACAGACTGAAACAAGCCGTGTTCGCCTATCAGTCACTGTTTTAGATGCTCCAGCACGAGCAATGATTCAGAATACAATGTCGTTCAACGACAGATATGGGTGCAATGTTTGTGAGATTAAGAGTCAAAAAGCTGAAGCTATTCCAGATGTGAAAAACTCCCAGAGTGTACAACTTTATTGAGAAACCTCCTTTGCGCACAAAGTCTAGGATGTTAAAGCAAGCTTTGAAAGCGCAGAATTTGCCACCCAAACAGAAGGATGTGAGAGGGGTAAAGGGACCTTCCATATTAACTACTATCCCATCTGCTGATGTATCCAAATGTGTAGTACCTGAATATTTGCATTCAGTTTTGATTGGTGTTTGTAAACAGCTAGTGCATACTTGGGTAGGGGTTCCTGGACCTTGGTGTATTAAAGAAAAAATATTTGAAATAGACAGATTCTTGAAAGGTTTCAAACATCCAGACTTTGTACATCGTCAAGTAAGGCAGCTTCAGGCCCTCAAAACTTGGAAGGCTTCTGACTTTTATTATTTTGTACTTTTTGAAGCTGTACCCTCTTTGTATGGTATCTTGCCAGACAAATACTATCAGCACTTTCTGTTACTTGTAAAGGGTATTTATGCTTCTGAAATCTCGAATTACCCAAAGAAAAGTGAATGAGGCAGAGTTACTGTTACAACTCTTTGTTGCTGAATTTAAGTCTTTGTATGGTGATAGGCCTCAAACTCACAACGTTCACCAACTTCTCCACCTCGCTTTGTGTGTTCGCCGTTTTGGACCTTTGTTTTGCTTCCAGTGCCTTTCCCTATGAAGATTTAAATGGAATCATTGCTAAAGCAACACATGGCACCAATTATGTTGACATGGAGATTGTAAATAATATAAGAATCTGCCAAGGCATCCAGGTCCTTAAAAATACTGTAAGAGGACTTAATGAAACTAACAGTGTATTTTGTGATGGGAATTTCTTGGTAAAGAAGTTAATAGAAGTTTGATACCATCTCAAGATTTTGACATGCTGCAAGATTTGACTGCAATAATTTATTCCAGGGCTAAGCTGGGTTATGATACTTTCACATCTAGCATTTACAAGAAAATGAACTCGGAGAATTTTTATGTTATGTGGAGCCACACTCAAGGTACCAAGTATGGTGAAATCCAGTATTTTGCCCAAACTAAATGTGACAAACTTGTTGTCATTAAAGTGTTTGATGTTGATCACAGTCGTGTTTTCTATCATGAGAAAACTCGGAAATGTATTGAACAATTTGTGCCAGTAGAAACTTCAAATACAATTATAGCTGTTAAAGTAAGTGACATTGTATCTAGCATTGTCAAGGTAGGCAAAATCAATTCGTACCTTTATGTACGACCTAATTTGTACAGATTTGTGATGTGATTGTCCTTATCTCAATGAGTTGTTGAATATCAACTTTTTGTTAAAATACATGCTTCTAATTTTATGTGCAGTTTTATTGTGCAGTCATATTCCCCGCAGAAGTACTCATTAAAAGTTTGGATCCTTTAAAATAATTCAATTTTTTGCTGTACCTGTACTTCCTTAATCCTCAATACTAAGAAAGAATTACATTTCACTTCTCATTTTCTTTTACAAGTACACCAGCAACAAGAAGACTGATATTTTCCTTCAACAAAATTTTGGGTTTTCTGACACAAGACACAATTTTTTCTGTTGTATTTTTGTAGACATATGACAATCGCGCCCATTTGAATCTCCCGCGTGGGTGACTTCCGGGTCGCCATGACTGTAAGGCGGATATGGCTAGAAGCGTCTTGTGTCTCTCTGTGTGTATTGTCCAGTGTGGAATAAACCTCAGTATTTTATCCAAAGGCATCTTCGCTCATCATTATCCTAACACCCAAAGAGTCCTAAAATCACAACAGGTTATGGGCCCAGGATACTCTGGATAATTTGATGAGTGAAGCGCCGGTAATGTAAAAGTGAGAAAACTTGAGTTTCTAAAGTGAACCGCAAACCGCGTGGAAGTGAACTGTAAGTACATGCGCTCTTTCCCCTGGATTGAGGACTGAACTTTGTTCTCAGAAGGAGGAAGGTTAAAATGTGATTCTAATGAACATCCACTCCTCAGGAGGAAAGTAACCGACGGAATTCTCCGTGCGGGAAGTGTGCACCACCGGGACGCCGGTTGGGAAAACCATCGGCTAAGTACCGATTGGGAATACTTCCACCAACTTGGAAGGAAACTCTTGGCTGAAAACAAGAGGAACTCTTGGACGGATACAAGAGGAATTTACTCTTCGCTAACGAAGAGGAAGAGGGTATGCCACAAGCTCATTAAGTGAGGTTAGGTGGCCACCCTCACTCACACAAAGTGAGAGGTTAAACGTACCAACTATGCACTAATGTGAGTCTTTGTTGTCAACCAGGTACAAAATGGAGGAGGAAAATCGGTTCCGTGTGCCACTGTTTGATGGGCAGAACTATGACGACTGGAAATTCCGCATGGAAGTATTCCTTCGCAAGGAGGACGTGCTGGAGCTTGCTGAGCAAGGACTTGACTCCCTGCAAGGATCATTTCTGGACGACGAGGATGACACTGAGCGTACAAGGCGGCGTAAAGTGGAAGCCCGAGAGGAATTAAGACGGAAGGACCTAAAATGTGTTAATATAATTGTGTCACGAGTTGCAGACTCTCAACTTGAATATCTCAAAGGAACCAGGACAGCGCAACAGGCGTGGGACGCACTCAAGACGAACTTCGAGCGGTCCACAAACTATCAGCCGCGGGGTTGTACTCAAAAAGTACATGGCCTTAAAATACAAACCGTCCTCATCAAGCTTCAGGGATTACTGCATGGAGTTTGACAAAACCCTGAGGGAGCTAAAACAGACTGGCGCAGTTAAATCCGAGGTTGATGTCGTGCTTGAATTTCTATTCAGTATGCCATCCGACTACGAGAGTATCGTGTCTGCTATCCGTACTGTGGAGCCGTCCCGACTTAACCTTCCTTTTGCCCGTCTCAGAATTGAAGAGTTTGAACAGAGTCGACCAGCAGCAAAGCGCACAGTGAAAGGGTCATCGGAGTCCGCCTTCTCGGCCAGGAACAGCAGGAGCTATCCGTACAGCTGCCATCGATGCGGTGGTCTGGGTCACATGAGGAGGGACTGTAACACATTAGAAGAAAACATCCCTCGGGTCATGGAGGCAGCTGCCCGGGCCCGCGCTCGGGGATTTGAATCTTCCCGCGGCCAAGGTCGTGGCGGAAACGAGCTCTCGAGGTGCGAGCTCTCGAGGCGGTCACAGCTCGGTCAGTGCTGGCTGGATCCCACAGCAGACGAAGCAGCCGCAGCAGCAGCAGCCCAACCGAGGATCTCAAGCAGGCCGTGGACGGCGGTCCCATCGAGGGGGCCGTGGCGGTAGCCGACACAACAACACAGCCATGGCAGCAGACGACGAAGCCGACGATGAAGAACCAGAGTGTGCCTACAGTTTCTATTGTCTGGAAGATGATGAGGTAGTTGTTATAAAATCTAATGTAGTAGATAAGGATGCTGAGGTAACGGCATTGAAAGTGAGTGAACCAGATACACATGTTGAGTTCATTTTAGACTCTGGAGCATCGAGACATTTGGTTAGGCCTGATGTACCAGTGACCGGCCTTGTGAGGTTAGAGAGGCCAGTAATCATTCAAGTTGCAAAAAGTGGCACGTCCCTCGAAGCCTGGTCTAAGGGTGTTCTGGTGGGCTGGATAACAGTTAATGGTATAGAAAGAAGAATTGACATGGAAGTTCTGGTTGTAGACCAGCTCTCCTATAATTTGTTGTCTATCTCAACTTTAGATAAAAAGGGTTACTTAATTTCATTCGGAAATGGACAGTGTCAAGTCTATGACGATGAAGTTTTGGTCGCTCAGGGAAAGCGGGAAACTAATTTGTATAAATTTAGAATTGTAGCTTCACAGAACAGTGGTGAGTGGTCACTTCTCACGGATGAAGAACAACTCTGGCACAAAAGGCTAGGCCATCCAGGTAATGAAAACCTGAAGAGAGTCTCTCAGATGGTCGAAGGTATTGCAGTTTTAAAGTGTGATGGACGTGGTTTGTGTGAAATTTGCATACAAGGAAAGCAGAATAAACTTCCATTTACTGGATCGAGGCCAAGGACAGTGAGACCCCTACAACGAGTTCATAGTGACTTATGTGGACCCATACGACCTACAGCATACAATGGGGTTAAATATATATTAACTTTAATTGATGACTACTCTCATTTTTCAATTGTCTATGGTTTAAGACGTAAGTCAGAAACCTTTAAGTGTCTTCAATCTTTTATTGCTAGAGTAAATGCCAAGTTTGGTCAGGGCATAAGTGAGTTTAGGTGTGATAATGGAACCGAGTATGTGAACAATAATGTGAAAGAGTTGTTTGAAAAACATGGCATCAAGATGGAGCCCACTATTGCTGGCACACCAGAGAACAATGGAGTTGCAGAAAGATTTAATCGTACCTTATTGGAAAAAGCCAGATGTTTGCTTTTTGGTAGTAACTTGAGGAAGAGTTTTTGGATAGAAGCTGTTCTAACTGCTGTTTATCTGTTAAACAGGTGCCCCACTCGAGCTATTGAAGAGAAAGCAGTACCACTTCAATTATGGTCTGGTGAAAAACCCAAAGTGTCACATCTGAGGGTGTTTGGTTGTATTGCGTTTGTTAAGACACCAAAAGAGCAACTCAAGGGAAAATTTGACTCTAGAAGTTACTAAATGTATTATGCTGGGATATTGTGAAAATGGGTATAAATTATGGAGTATGAAAGATAGGAAGATAATCCAGGCTAGAAATGTTATCTTTGATGAAAACAGGTGCAAGTTTGATGATGTAAATGACTGGGTATATGGTATAGAAGGTGAAAAGGATATAGAAATTGGAGATGGTAGCTCAGATGAGTCAGCTTCAGGAGGGGAAGAAGAGAATGTCCAACCCATGGAACAAGAACCTCCCCAACCGGTGGAACAAGAGCAGGTTGGAGAAGAATTTGAGGTGGAGAGTTTGAGGAGGAGCAGCCACAAGGTACAAGGCGAGGTGCCAGGGTAAGAGTGCGCCCTCAATATCTCCAAGACTATGTGGCTATGGCTATGATAGCCGAGTTTGTAGATGAGAATTCAAGTGAGAAGGTGGATGTAAGTGAACCAAGTGAATCTAACACTGCTCTTTCAGCGTTAAATTATTGCAATGGTGTTCCTGAGTCGTACAGTGCTATACAGGGAAGAGAAGACGAACCGCTATGGAGGGAGGCTGTGTCGGAAGAGCTAGACTCTCTCATTAAAAATAACACATGGAGTCTGACCGACATGCCAAGTGGAAAAAACACCTTTAAACTGTATGTGGGTATTTGCTGCTAAAGAAGATGGGGATGGTAAAATGGTACGGGCTAAAGCTAGATTAGTAATAAAGGGGTGCGCTCAAAAACCAGGCGTAGACTTCAATGAGATTTATGCCCCAGTGGCAAAATTAATCACGGTCAGAATTTTTCTGTGCATGGCACTTCAGAACAATATGGATATCTTTCAATTAGACGTAAAGAATGCATTCCTTAATGGAGATCTTCAAGAGGAGATCTATATGTGGCCCCCTGAAGGACTTATCCTAAAGGATTTCTCCAAAGTGTGTAAGCTAAACAAAACCCTCTATGGATTAAAACAGGCTCCCATGGAGTGGAATAAAAAGTTTAACGAGTCACTCAATAGTCTGGGATTCTCTCCTTGTAATTCTGATCAGTGTCTGTATGTTTATAAAAATGGTAAAATGTTTTTGCTCTTGTATGTCGATGATTTTCTTTTGGCAGGTGTCGACCATGACTTAGTGACTAAAACTAAGAAGAAACTGATGTCCTTATTTCAGATGAGAGACCTTGGTAGTGTTTCCTATTTTTTAGGAATTAAGATTTCTAGGGTAGATGGAGGATTGTTCCTGAGTCAAGAAAGCTACATCAACAAAATGTTACTAAAGTTTAAAATGGAAAACTGTGCCAGTATTAGTACTCCATTGGAATTAAAACCACCAAGGGGAACTGCGAATGGAGAATCAGTGAATGGTGTAAAGCCGTACAGAGAACTTGTAGGGAGTCTCATGTATGCTTGTATGGCTACACGTCCTGATATTTGTGTTGCTGTTAATCATTATAGCCAGTTTCAATCCAATCCCACTGATGAGCACTGGAAAGGGTTGAAGAGGATTCTTCGATACCTGAAGGGAACATCAAAGTGGGGACTGTGGTACAGGTCAAATGCTTACAGCCCTCTCACCTTGCACGTGGATGCAGATTTTGCTAATGAACCAGGACGGAAATCGGTGTCTGGATTCATTGTGGAAATGTTTGGTGACAGTGTTGCATGGGCAACACGGAAACAAACGTCAGTTGCCTTGTCCTCAACCGAGGCGGAATATGTAGCTATGGCTACAGGTGTGAGGGAAGTACTTTGGCTACGTCAGTTGTTGAATGAGCTCAACGTTGTTGGTTTGGAGAAACCTATTCCTGTGTATGAGGATAATCAAGCTGCTATTCATGCACTCAAAGTTTGGGGACATGAAACGGCTAAAACATGTTGATATTAAGTATAACTTTGTTAAGGATTTGTATCGTAAAAATGTAATTGATGTTATTTATCAACCTACTGGTGAACAAGTTGCTGACATAATGACTAAAGGATTGTCTCTTGATCTGTTTGCAAGACACAGAAAAGGATTAGGTATGACTGAAATTGTACTATAAAATCTACGGTAATAACTAATTGTAAAATACTAAACTGCATTCTTGCTGTAGAGTATTCAAATGGAGTCTTGATTGAGGAGGGGTGTAGACATATGACAATCGCGCCCATTTGAATCTCCCGCGTGGGTGACTTCCGGGTCGCCATGACTGTAAGGCGGATATGGCTAGAAGCGTCTTGTGTCTCTCTGTGTGTATTGTCCAGTGTGGAATAAACCTCAGTATTTTATCCAAAGGCATCTTCGCTCATCATTATCCTAACACCCAAAGAGTCCTAAAATCACAACAATTTCAGACCTCTCTCGGAGGAGATGTGGGAGCATTGCTTGCAATTACATGAAAAAAGTACCACAGAAGTACAATTTTATATGTCTGTATATATTTTGTATAAAAATATATAAAGACATAGAAGCTTTTTGTCCATTCATATGAAGCTGTATAAAGCCATATAACCAGGTATATAAGGTTTTATACAGCCTTGTATATAGATATATAGACCTGTATAGGAACTTATAAAGTAATGTATAAAGCTTTATATACTTTCATAAAGGCCTTATACAATTGTATACAGCAATTTGTATAAAACTATATTCAACTGTATAAATTATCTATGAAATTCTATAGAATTCGATGAAATTTTATAAAATGGTTTATAAAAATGTATACAGTTTCAAATCACCTGGGATAATGTTGAGAAATTTTCATAATAGAAATTAAGCTGCATATACTCACATTTTAATCTCCATCACCAGGTGCATAAAGAGTAGCTTTTGGTTTCGCCTTCTTTTTAGCTCCCTTCTTGTGACCCCGCTTCCTCTTGAAATTTTCAGTAGCTTGCTCTTCACTCTGCCTCTTCCTCTTTCTGTCTAGGCGCAGGGCAATAGCCTAAACAAAAATAAAAATAAAACAATTTAGAAATATTATTTGTAAAGAAAAAAGGAAATTTAAGAGATTTTTTTATAGATACCTGAGAAGCCTCAGATGGCAAAGCTCCAGCAACCGAGCATTTGAGATTCAAAAGATTCTGGCAGCCCATGTTCCATTCCCCCACAGCATGAGTCACTCCAATGTGAAGGCGATCCTTGGAAACAAATACATGTTTCGGTACTTTCTTCCAGGTCACTGAATGAATGCCTTCATTAGCATTAGATGTTCCACCTCTTGCACATCTTTTCATGAGATCTTCACTTGACAAGCGTTTATAGACAGGGAGGATGGCTTGTACTACTTTCTCATTCAATTTGATGGACATGCTAGCATGCGATCCAAGATCTTTCTCTTTACGAGCTTTTCGTTTATTGTAGAAGCACCAGTTGGAATCATCAGCAGTCTTGGGGCAAAGTTTGTGGTTTGGTTTTTTGTCAGTTGATCCACAATGATAGACTGTAGCTAAAATTTCTTCCTGCATCTTCTTTATATCAGGAATGTTTCTTGTCAGTGCCTTGTGGTAGTAGCCTTGCAACGACTTTATTGCTTCATCAGTCAAAGCTCCAGCGGCACGCCCACCCAAACCTTTAGTCTTACCTTTCACATTTCTCAAAGCTGTTCCGAGTCTTTTTGACACATGGTTTGTGCATTCTTCTCTTTCTATTTTTACATCTGGACCATAAATGGGTGGGTCTTCGTTGATGAGAAGAGAATGAGTCTTTGCATCCCCGTCTCCCAGCACAGAAGTGTATCTCATGTTCGCTTCTTGCTCAGATCTCTTCCAGCATGCCAGAATTCCATAAGACTCCATGTTACCCGATGCTCCTTGAAAATTTTTGGCGCACTCTCCGGATTTAATATGACCTTTAAGCCACGCATCAAACTCTGCAGAATTTTCCCCTAATTCAACAGTAACTACGGCACACAAATGGCAAAACTTAGACAATATTTCAAAGTCCACAACAAGTCCAGTCAAAATATCAATAATTAGGACAACTCCAAACAAAGATGTGCGCCCTCTTTTGTGCCACGTACCATCAACTGAGGTAGCAATATCAATGACTTTTTGTTGAATTAAAGTTGGATCCAATTCTTCATAGGCTTTCCGCACAGCAGCTCTTGATTCTTCAAGAATTTGTTTCTTCAAAACTTCTGCTTCTTGAGAAAGCTTCTTGAAATGTTCAGTCCATGAAGAAATATCCAGAACTTTCATCCCCAGTTCTTTCCCAAACCGCATCATAGCATTGTGGCCTACACCAACTGACAAGAATGCTGACACCAACTTCCGATTAACCTCAAAAGGAGGTCTTGTACTATCAAGTTTTTCTAACCTCTCACTAGAATAACTTTCAGCAATAACTTCTTCACAGGTGGAGCAGTGTACAGAAATCTTGATGGCAAACCCTTTTCTCTCAACTAAAGAAGTGGAAAGACAGCTTTGCGAGGAGCACTGATGACACTTCATTTGGCTGACTAAATTTTGTAAACAAACTGAATTGACAATAATATAATCTTTATCTTGAAGTGTCTGTATGTCCCGTCGGAACCTTCTAAAATTCTTGCCAGTCCTCCCCTTCGGTGATGGAGACTTCGGTGAGGGGCTCTTCTCGGGGGCTTGCTCATTCTGAACAGTTTTTGGCTTAGATAACTTAACTGTGCGAGCCTTTGCTAAAGCACGGAGCTTTGCCGTGGACGCCCTGCTTTTTTTCGGGCGATATTTTCCCGACAGCAGATCCATGTTTTGGCAGAGGTTAACATGACTTTTGAACTACGAAAACAACACGGTGGTGCGTTCCACAAGGTGTCCAGACAGTCACGAGACCACGCGCGACCAAAACTGACCACCGACCATCTGGAGGAAAAGGGGAAGGGAGAGGAGAGGGGGAGCGGCGGTGGTAACCATGGCAACGGCAGTGGAGAGGGGGGGGGGGAACACGGGAGCGGCCCGGGGCCGCGGGGGGGAACTCTAACGGGGGCCCTGGCGACGCCTTAGTTCTTGTTGTTCTGCATTGTTGTTGCTTGCCTACCAGATCCTGTCGGGCCAACGTGAAACGCTAAAGCCCCGCTCAATCGAAACTGCATTATTTTAGTAGAAAAAATAGACTCCTTTTATATTTTAGACCGATGTAAAATGTCGTTTGTTGGTAAAGTACTCATTTGTTTGCCGGGTCAAAGTCAGAACTTAAAAAATATCGCTGAAGCCAGGAGAAGACATTGCGTGAGTGTTGGCTGCGTCCTGCTAGGCTTTGTTTGTTGTGAAGGGGACTTGTGTACCTTGATCTTGATCTTAAAAAATATAGTTTTTCAAAGAGAATAAGCCATGACACACGCTATCAAATGGTCGGATAGGTTGAAGTGGACGTCCAAACCGAATATATATAGACTGAATTCGACATTTATTGCACAATTCTGTGAGTTTGTCAATCATCTGAGGTACATTTTGAAGAGGTTAAGTGGTAAGTTTATTATTTCTTTTCTCTCAAATACAAAATTTTCATTGATGGGTGACTATCTGATGTTTCTTAAGTTGATTTTTTTCATTTTTCTGCTTCTTTTTGAAGAATTGATTTGTCACGAGAAGAATATCATTCAAAGCTGCCACGGCAATGTCCCACAGCAAGGTAAGTTTACTTCCTTGATGAACTTCACAATAATTGAGAGCCATTACTGATGGCAATGACTGAACCTCATGTTTGATGAAGTTTTCAATTATATTTGTTTGGTGCAGACGTGCTGGCAGTACTTCCTTTGCCCGTTTGAAAACCTCTTCTACAACATTGACCACCTGTTGAGATAGTAATCCTTGGTTCATGTCTCCATTACCCAAAGTGTGAAGAAGATGGAGAGGAAACATGGGTCCATCAGTCTGCAGAAGTTTTTCACAGTCCTCGCAGTCCAACTGTCTGCAGTGTTGGTGGACAATTGGAGCTGCGACATGAGCAGCCTTCAGAGTGGCTGCCTTCTCCCTCATGCGTTGATGGAATTCTTCACTATTTAGGAAAGGTATGTACTCCACCACCTCTTCATGATCTATGTCTCCAGATTCAGATCCATTGTTATCTTCTTCATCTTCTTCCTCTTCTTCTTCTTGTTCAAATGTAGGTGCCCGAAGATGTGACAGCCCTCTGGGTGGAGGTGGTGGTGGAGCAGCCCTTGCAGCATCGCACAAGACATTCAACTGCAGCATGTTAAGAGCATTGTCATCTCTGCAATTTTTACCTCGTGCTGATGCTGTGAGTACATTAACCAATGCTGATGCAAAAACTGCGGGAAAGTCTCTGATGGTAAAGGCTCTCTTGGGGCCTGAGCTATCTCTGAGAACACTGTTAAAATTCTCGATGGGGTCAGAGTTTACGTTGCCCACTGGGAAATACTCATGACCTTCAGCCTGCAGGTCCTCCCACAACAGTAAAAAAGATGTCAGGCTCATGACCCAATTTTCAGGAAAATGCAGCTGTTTTGATCCAGGAAAGTGCCAGTGTGAAATTTCAACAATCATTTGACGCCATAAACCAGTATGGTTAGACGTTTTGGTCACAGCACATTTAAAATTTTCCGGGTCATTTTCATTACTGATGTGAACTCCATTTGTAGAGTCAAATAAATTACTTATTCTCTCACAGAATTTGGCTGTGTGAATGGCCTCCTGTGGCATAGCATTGAGCATGGTCATCATTGTGATGCCTGTCGCCACCGGTTTGCTCAGGAGTTGCTTTGCCATAGCAACATTCATTTTTTGATATGGGCCAGGGTTCAGATGGGCTTCAGTTACCTTCTTGGCCAACCTTGGATGGATCTGCATATCAAATCTGATGAAATCATCTATGTATTGCTTTTTAACCACTGTGCCATTCTGAAGATAAAGTAAATATTTTAACAGTGCATTCCTGAGGCACTTAATCAGATGTGACACATCAGAAACTGAAAAAATCTTTTGGCCACCAATGTAGAGAAAAGGCCTGTGGATCCGGGCTCCCAGCATTTCCAGAGCTGTTTGGTTTTTACCTAGGCCATCAACAAGAATGCAGCGCACCCTGAGCCCTGTTGCTTGCACAGATTGAACAGCTTCTAAAAATAACTGGGCAAAATCAGAGCCAGTCAGTTTTCCGCTTGAGGGCCAATAAGCAATGGGCTGCTTCCACTGGTGATATATACTCCTTACTAGAGCTATCATGATCTCATCAGAGGGGATCAGACGCCTATCACCATTGCCCAAATCCACCACACCAACCACCTGGTCCTTAACATGGTCATAATAAAACGCCTTTTTGGCAGCTGTTTCATCAAAAATAATTATAACGTCTTTATCCATGTCTTCCATATTTTTCACTCTTTCGTTCAAGGGCTCCATTAACAAAGGATTAAGACCAGGCTGCAGGTTAAACGATTTTGTCACCTTTCTAAGCGTTTTTCTGGTGGGCTTGATTATGGGAAAGCTATTATAGCTGCTCCGCCCCTTCTTGTGCATGCCCAGAAATATTGCCTTTTCGTCGTTTGTGTAGCGCCTGGCATTGGGGTGTCGGCCAAAATTCCTCACTTGGCACTCCAACATTTTGTAAAAAGATGGAGACAATTTTTCTCGTATCACTTCTAGGGCATTATTTTCCAGCGTATTCTTCATTTCTTTCACCTCTTGACACTTGGCTTTATACTTGTGTTGCAGGCTTCGATGCCTCTGCAAATTCTTTCTGGCAACCTCAAGAAGTGAGTCCACAAGAGGAGTTCTCATAGAAGGCGGAACTCTTGGAGGAATGAACTCAAGACCCTTGCGACGTTTGGGTGGCAGTGGTGTTGAAGCAGCAGATGGACCAGGATCTGCAACACAAAACAACAATTTATAAGGTAAGCTAAGAGTAAAAAGACACAACAATCTATTACATTCATTTTTTTAAAGACTTGGTTTAAAATTTTAAATTAGAAATTTCTTGAAATGTAAACTCACTGGCTAGGTCTTCTTCATTTAATATTGGCAGATTGTAGTCATGATCAGTGATAGCTGAGACTTCTAAGTCGACTTCAATATCATCCATGGAGACATCTAATCACCCGTCAACAAAGAGAAAAAAACTTAAAATTTGATCCATCTTAAATTAAACTAGCCTTAAAAAAATATGCATTAAAAACATTACCTGATACATTGTCCTGTACAGGTTCTTTGGAACGTTCTAAATTAAGATTCATTTGGTCATTCTCATGACCTTGTCGATTAAATAAAAAAGAGGCATCCAGAACAATTCCAGAGTCATCTAGATCAGTTCCCTGACCCAGTGTATCATTCACAACAGCTGGAAAAAAATTGCACTCTGAAAGCTGTTTCGAAGGAAGTGGTAATAATGAGAAAAGTTTTGTCAGCTAATAATAAAATTACCTTCCACAGGCACCTGAGGAGTCTCGACAGAGGGCTCATCTGGATCTAAATCATCAACTTCAGCATCATCAGGAGCACTGGGAGGGGCCTGAGGCAACAGAGGTTTTTCTGGAAGAAAGGGGCAATGTGTTGATTAATATTTCAGTGTCTTTAAATCATAATTTAGCGGCAAGACTTTTTAACAGTGTGATGCTCTTTATATATACCTGGTAACAAAAGAGAGGGCACAGCATCCCACTTCAAAGTTTTTGACCTCGAGTTGTTGTAGTCTTCCTTTCTGAAGTGTGCAGAGCATACTCGAATGGTCTTATACAACACCTCTTCGGATTTCCCTGCATGCTTTTGATTTCCTAAGCACGCTACCCAGTGTGATGCAAACCTGACATGTCAAAAATAATTAATTAGCATTGTTTGGTGTCATTGTTATTAGTCAAGTTTGGTACTCTGAAAAATTAAATATTAAATAGTAAATACTAAGGTGCTCTATGTGAGTACTTAGTATTCACCTCAGAGCCCTTTTTGTGAACTCAGTAAACACTTTTCAGTGTAGTTTCAAGTTTTCAGTGTAGTATATCTACTTTTTTTCCTATTTTTTTTATCAATTTTTATTTTGTCTTTTTTGACATATCTTCTAGGACACTTACTTGTTTTTTGGGACTCTGTGAAAACTTATATTCTCAGTACTTGAATTATTCTTGCAACCAAAGACTGCACATGTAGTTCCTGATGAGCGCACCATCGTGCCCCATCTACTTGTTTTAAAATGCCGGCAGAAGAAATATACCTTTCTTATGAACTTTATAAACTAGTTTAAGAAAGTAGAACAAATAAACGAAATAAACAGGAAAAATTGAGTTCCTCTGGTTCCTCTTTCCCTTGCTTTGTTGCCACTGCAGGAGTGCCACTTTACTGCTGCCGGCGACAGTAAACACGGCCGAGTGCGAGAGAGACAGGAGACGCGGGAGACTGGGGCACGTGCAATGGGTGATATTTAAATTTCCCGCCGCCTTTTCCAAGGTGTTTCCGCCTCTGTTGCCAACATTCCCAATGTCATGTCTCATAGAGTTGTCTAAAGGTGAAAACACATAACTGCTCGTTTAAGGGCACGGAGCATGCTTGTTTTATCATTTCTTGTGTTTTTAAGGTGTGTTTTATGTGATTTTATTTACTTAAGTGATCCCCCATGACTGTCGATTTCTGTGCAAGTTCATCATGGTCACGTTGGCCCGACAGGATCTGGTAGGCATGACGTCACAAAGCGCCTGGTAGCAAGCCAAAACGCCCAACAGAAGCACACCGCCTTTTCAGTGTTGAGTTCCCCCCCGCGCCCGGGGCCCGGAGTGGCCTCGGCTGCCTCGGAGTGGCGCTGAGCAGCGCGGGAACCTTCAAAATGAGCGCAGGGAAACCCGGGAAACAAACAGGAACTTTTTAGAAAAAAAAACTTTTTTTGGGTAAAATGGCCATTTATGACTTATGACATGCCCTCACTAAAATAATCACAGCTTCGAAAGTACTTCACCAAACTTAAAAAGCGAAACAGTTCCTGAAAGAGGAAGGTTCAAAGCACACAACCAGCTAAAAATCCTAAATTCTATATTTTAGCCATTTTTCGCGAAATTTTCACCCCAGTCACCTTAAGTTCTGAAATTCGGCGTAAATTATGCAGTTTATGGGCTGGGCTAGGGCCTCGCCGAACTTAACCTCAAGTCGCAGTGTGCCCTGTTTCTGTAAATTCCAGTGTGGCTCACTAGCGGACAGGTCGGGTGACAAATCGAATGCGAAAAGCGTCAAGCCCTTGGGGTAATCTTCGTATTTGATTTGATTCCCTTCGTCTTTCCAATGAACGCCTGTTCCACAGAACAATGTGTTGTATGATTCCATGTATAGTCCGTTCGGGAAATCGGGGGTCAAAGGCTGTGTGGGCACAGGGTGCCCGTCCACCATGAGACTAAGATAATTTAAATTAAAGTGTTGAAAATTGAATCCATTCCTTAAAAAATCGCCGTTATAGCTACGATTGTCAACGAAGCCAATAACAATTCTTTGGGGTAACCGATTCAAAAACAGATTATCAATATTTTTATCACGGAGTCCCTGTCCAATAGTGACTGTTCGAATGTCGACACGGTTGACTGCGTATTTGGCAGGGGCCTTTTCTAGGGCCTGTGCGTGTGCGAGAAGCACAGACGGGGAAATAGTGACTTTCCTAACGAAAAGTGTAGCGTCCAGAAGCTTTATTTTTTCTGTCCCTGCAGTGGACATGAGTGTAAAGGCATCTCGATTCCTTATGAGTTTAATTCTCAATTCAACGTTATTGAGAAGGAAGTGATCTTGGTTAAAGAAATCAATGTGCAATGGACCCATCATTTCAAAGGGACGACTGCGTGCTGTGCGGGCCCTGCGCCAGGCTAGTCCCAAATTTTCTGCTCCGTCTAGGGAATCAAAGTGGCCTGGTGTATCTTGATACCAGAGCCGTTGCGTCATGTGTGACTGTTTGGCTGAACTGTCATAATTAAGCAGCGATTCGATGTAGGCGCGGTAAGGATAGGTCATACTGGAATGTGAAATCACTTTTTGGTTAAGGCTCACGTCCACTTGGCTCCAAAGCGCATGCAACGCGTAATTCACGGGAGTGGCGTCACTATTGTTTGCGGCAACCATGTCTGTCCCATCAGCGTTCACGATCTTGGCCTTAACCAGAAGAATCGTGTGTGCTGGGTCGATGTACTCGCTCCCAGCCCCGGGGATACAGAACTCGACGGTGTTGGCTGAGTCCAGTGTGGTGAGGGGCTTGTAGGGCACCCAGTGTGTGGCCTCCAGCGCTGTCTGTGTGGGTGGAACCATCCACAAGTCAAGTTCTGAACGGAGGCATTGATTTGATGCTGAATGCATGAATGCCATGTTTTTTTGTTGTTTTTTTTTTGTTTTTTTTTTTAGCTGAAATAATTGTCAGGAGCTAAGGTCTTTCTCCTTCGAGTCACTTTAGCAGAATGAGGCTTCCTTGTCGTTTTACGCCTTTTTATACGTCCAGAGCCGTTCATGCTCTCTGCTTTGCGTTTGAGTGAGCTAGCCAAGTTATCGCCGGCCTGTTGTATGTGACGCTTGGCACTGGTCCTTAGACCTTCACCTCCAGCGTCATCGGCAAGGACGTGACTGCCTGCGCGCACCGCTTCTTTCCCAACGGCTGCGGCGCCACTTCGAAGGACGGGCAGAATGGACCGAAAGAGGCCTCCTAGCCACGAGCCTACACCGTAGCCTTTCTGAAAGGCAGCGCCAGCATAATACGGGCCTGCTCCTCCCCCGGCTTGGTTTAGATAGTATTGAGTAATTAGGGTCATTTTTTTATCGTGTTCGTTTTCGTAGGTGAACCAGTAGAGTCAAGGTTCCGAAATCAAATGCTACCAAGTGCCCTTTTTGGTCTCTTATATAGCACTCGACGCTCTCAAACGATTTTGTGCTCAAATCGAAGTAGAGGGGGTGTTCAAAATGGACGACGGACATGGTACCGTACTGGGCTTGTGTGTTGACGGGGACTGTACTTAAAAGCGGAGCCCTCGTGTGTCCGATTATTTGGTCTGTGAGAATGTCCATGTAAATAAACAGCTGTTGGGTTATGCCCAAAGTTATATCAACGGGTTTCACTCCACATAGTTTCTCGTGGGCTGGGAAGGGTCCGTGACCTTCGAGGCCAAGCTGTAGGGCGAGGCGCGGGGAGAAATGAATTTTCATATCGGGTCTATCAGGTAGTAAAGGGCGCAATTCAACGCGGTGGTCAGGTGTCTCTGTCAGTGGCGGGTCGCCCTCTATGTCATTGGTCAAGACTGTCAATGCAATACTAACAGCCCCCCAAAAATCGGCTTTACTGACATAGCAACCTGGTTTGACGAAAACCGTGTCAACACTGTCTGGCGCCAGTAATGTGATCTCGTTTTCGCCCTCAGTCAACTGTGCGATAGTGTTTGGATAATGGAGCTCAATGAGGGCGGCCTGCCAATCACCATGCAACTCTATGCGATTAGCCAATTGGGTCTGAAAATTGGATGTTTTGTTTTCTGGGTAAAGGTCGGGGCTCGCGTTACTCGGCAGAAAAGCGTAAAAATCCATGTTATGTTTCAATAATGTCGGAATCAAGAATCCAAGAGCGACTTTTCTCAGGGTAACCTCTCCAATGCACGAGGTGTTTTCGTTTGCTTCCTTTCCCCTTTGACTGCACTACATATGCGATTTTGAAGGCCTCGGGCTTCGTGACCTTCTGAAGTTCCATTTCATAAAACGTCCCCTCAATTGGATCCTGATCGAGATCCTCCAAGCGGTACACCGGCAGTGCATGAGGAATGACCTGAATGACCTTAAAAATTTCTTCTGACCAGTTCCAGGTATATCCCTTTTCAAACCTTTTTTTCTCTCGAGTGATGCGGACATAGTCTCCTATTTTAAACTTGGTTTTTTTATTTGTGAGTTTTAGTCCATGGTACAGGGTATTATATACCTCTAGAACCTTGTCTGCTGTCACATCCACAGGTTTCATTTTAATAGATCTGTGATAAGTATGATTGTAAGCATGGACAACCTTGTCTAGTACCCCGTCAACATAACAATAATCTCCAGTTGCGGTAAAGTACCTAAACAGTTTTGATTTTATTGTTTTTTGCCAACGCTCTACGACTGAGCATTTAATATCTGGGTTATTTGTAGAAATATATTTGATATTGTGTTTTTTTAGAAACTCCTGAACAAGTTTGCATTTAAATTCTAAACCTTTATCCGAAAAAAGACGAACAGGACGTCTTGGGGTCATTTTGAACAATGTTTCAAGCCCTTTTACAATGGAAGGGGCCGATTTATTTTTTAAAGAAATAGCCCATCCATATTTTGAAAAGACATCAATAACACATAAAACAAATGTGTGTCCCGAATTATCGTGTTTCAGTGACGTCAAGTCCGTCAAATCGGTTTGCCAGGACTCGTCTATATTATCTGCATAGGTCACATTACGTGGAAAGTTCCTTCTTGCCGGTTTGTGCAAGGTATAGGCATCTTCAGCCTGCAAATAATTTTCAATGTCTTTTTTGGGTCTCTTGGTTGCTTGCCAAAGTTTCCAAGGACCAGTGTACCCGGCAGGATGTGAAGGATCGTGATAAATTTCACCAAGTTTTCCAGACATATTTTTTGGCCGTGTTTTTCACGCTTTTTTTTTTTTTGACATGTCCCTTAACTTTTTTCTGTATTTTGCGGTGTATTTTTGGTAGAGAAATGATGCCCCCACCACTCTGACCTTTTAGTTTTTGAATCAGTTCACGTCGTGTCGAATTCCCCAATAATTCGAGCGGAATGTTCATGCGCGCCAAAACAGCGCATAGGGCCTCTGTTCCGGTAGGGTGAAAATTTTTTCTTGCCCTTGTGAGATCGGAAATCGAATCAATTAAATTGGAATGGGGTATGACGGTATCATCAATACAGAGGGTGCCATTCGCGTCCCATGTGACCGGTGAATGACTTTGACTCAAATAATCGTAAATTCGCAATGCCTGACCTTTATACGTTTTCGGCACTGCAGCAGCGAGCTGGTCGCGTACGGCCGCAGCTCGCTTGTTGTCCGTTTCGTCTGGCTTGTTTTTTATTTCCAAGGTGAGAGGTTTACGCGACTCTCCTGCGAAATGCAAGTATCGAGAGAGCGCCTCACTGTAATGTTTCCACTTTTCAGCATCATCAGCATACTTTTTATTTAATATGCCGTGCATTTCTGTGTCCAGACTACTCATCTGAGACTGTGGGGTCATGGTGGGCGTGTCGTGGAGTCGCGCCACCGTCTCCTGAGGGACCAGAATCATTTTCTTAACGTGATTCATGACCGAAAAAGCATTGGCAGGACTGAGGCTACGGCTGACAAAAGAAGGGGTAGAAATGACCCCCCTTTTTGAGTGAGGTACTTTCTCTTAGCGTGCCAACCTTCTCCGCGTTGCGCTAGGCGCCTGAAATGGTTTCTGTACTTTTTAAGTTGAGATTTTTGGGTTGCTGAGAGAGCGATGTTCCCCGATAATAAATTATCAGCTATTTCACAAAGTGAAAAAATAAGTGCTTTATCCGCGTGTTGCAGAATAGCCTTGCTTAACTTGGGCTTCGCTGACTTGAGCACTTCAAGGAGGGCCTTATGCGTGTGTGCACGAGGAGCCATCATTGAAAAATGGTTTAATAAGGGCCTTCCATGTCTCTTTTATACTTATTTTTTGGAATGTAAATGACACAGGACTCGTCCGGGAAAATCTTGGTTCGAATCCTGAGGTGATCCCTTTGTTTTGGTTTGAAATCGAACAGAATGTAGGTGTGTCCCACCTTGGTGGCGTCCTCATACGCCTCGAGCAAGGCGCGCCAGTTGGTCGGGTCCACTTGTAGGCAAAATGTCCGAATTTGGGCTAAATCTCGCGATGTCTTGAACAAGACTATGTAGTGGGCGTTCAGACTGATTTATCGCATGCCGTCCGGAAACAAGCATTGACTCAGAAAGAAAATGGACAAATTTCGATGGCTTGAGCCCTTGATGTAAAATTTAAGGAGTTCTTTGTTGTGATTTTTAATTTCGTCCATAAAATCATCGATAATCAATAACTTAGGCCCTTGGCCGGGAGGGTGGTCGTCCAACTGGGGCAGTTCCTGCCGAAAATCTACGATAGCTTTGAGATCCTCGTACAGAGGTTGCCATTCAGAGTAATAAAAAATGATTTGCTCGAAAGCGGTGCTAAACATAACCTTTCTATGTTCAATCATTCGTTTCATGAAAAAGGTTTTCCCTGCTCCTGTCCCGCCCACGACGAGCGCCGTACAGGGGTGCTGAAAGGACAAGTCCATTGTTGCAGTCAATGAGCGAGAAGTCACTACGCATCGCCTTTTATATCATTTTCTAGCGGGGGCGTGTCTGGCTGCGCTGATGCAAGGTGAAACTCGAGCCATAGGCCGAGCCGGCGAGCGTTTTTGGCAGCGCACGCGTAGTACGGCGTAGTGGAGTGAATCACATTGGGGCAGCGCGCCGAGAGGACGGGCAGCTTGTCCAGGGGAGGCACATCTAACACGCACAAATTTATGACCGTTTTCTCAGGGAGGAGGGACTGCAAGAGTTTGGTTTTCACGTCCCCTTAAACATAGAGCACTTTGAACCGAGCGGTCATGCACTCTAAAGTGCTCGCTAGAGTGGAGTAAGGCCGCTCTCCCTCCGCCTATTCCAAGCCCTGATCATTGACCGTGGTCCACTCATTGGCATGTCTGGCCCATTTTTTCAGTTTTTTTGCACTGTAGAGTGGGCCAAACGTGGTCGTGGCGAGGAACTCTACCGTGTTCTGAGCTTTGAAAATGGAGAACTCTTTCACCACAAAAGTTTCTTTCTTCCCGTGCAAAAGCTGCAGGTCACACGTCGCGTACTTCATGGCTGAGAGCTGAACGAAAACTGAGCTCTCGAACTTTGATCGCGTGCATTTATACCGACCGGGCCGGGCGGCGCGGGGCGGCGGCGCGGGGGCGGCGGTGCGGGGGCGGCGCGGGGGTGGCGGTGCGGGGGCGGCGCGGGGGCGGCGCGGGGCAGCGCGGGGCAGCGCGGGGCAGCGCGGGCCGGGCCGGGCGCGTTTTCCATCTCGGCGCGACGAGAGCGCCGCGCGGGTGGACGCGTTTCGTCACGGCGCGACGAGAGCGCCGCCGGGCTACGTCACAAAAAGTACTGGATGGTAATGCACTGGGGCCTGACCAGCTCCCCTGCTCCGGTTGGGCCTGCCTGCATCTCCCTTGCGCTAATCTCTCTCTCCCTCCCCGGCGGGGCGAGAGTGCGTGGAGCGCGCCGGGCTTGACGACAGTCCAGGACTGCCGCCGCCACCAGGGGCACTCACACACACTCTCTGACTGAACCGGGGCGGGACGCCCAGTGGGACGCCCAGTGGGACGCCCAGTGGGACGCCCAGTGGGTAGGCAACCCTCTGCTCAGCTGTGTTGAACGGGCCTGCCTGCTTCTCCCGTGCGCAAGTTCTGGCACTTCTCAGTGCTCCATCAAGAGGCCTAAGGCCTCGAGAACCTCCTGGTCCTCCTCGTCCTCGTCGCCGTGTGCATTGTATCCGTGCGGGACGGTCCTGGCCATGTCCACGCGACGCCGCTTGCTGTTCACGGCTTGCCACTTTTTGACGGTGGCACGTGTGACGATCTTCCACGAGGGGAGGCGCGCTATCTGGCGCGGGATGGGGATGTCCAGCTTGGCGGTGTGCCCCTCTACCATGGCGCGCAGGTGCTCGAATGTGACAAGCTCGTCACAGGAGCTGTTGATGCTCACCCCACGCACCTTGATGCACACCTTGGTGTTGGTGACATCCCCACCCACAGCCACCTTGTAGGCGTAGTTCTTCGGTCCGCCAGCGACGAACTCGGTGATAAAAGATCCTTCACCGAAGTCCTCCGCTACCTGGTCCGACAGGTTACCGAGACAGCTGCCAAGGGGGAGGTCAGGCTCCCCGGGGCGACTGATGTACGCGACTGAATCGGTATCATGGTACAACGCCCTCTCCCCCACCACGTCCAAGTACCTGTACAGCATCAGGCGCCCCAGGCATGTGGTGAAGCAGCCATGGAGGATGGAGGTGGTGGGGAGCGAAACCTCTGTGTCCTCGATGGGCTTCCACGCCACCTGCAAGCACATCTCTCCCAGTGGGACAAGGCTCTGCACGGTGAGGCAGGGGTCTGAAACCAGGGCCATGAGGCGGGCATAGTCATAGACGAGCTCCGTCTTGGACCGGAGGGTGCGCTCCGCCAGCTTCCCCCACATACTGTTCAGGCATAGTTTTGCCAGAGTCCTGAGTCCCGAGTTTTTGCCAACCTTCGCGGGGTCAATGGTGACGCCGTCATGGCGTTTCACCTCGGCCACAAAGGCGGTCTGCTCTTCCACCGAGTCGCAACTCGCAGGCCAGCCGCTCGCCTGAATTTTCAGCGCCATGAAGCGGCGCACGTAGCCTGAGAACAGCCCGTCCTCGCCCGATTCGGGATCGTACTGCATCGTTCCCGGGTACTGGTACAGCTCGTGCACCGTCAGGATCTGGTAGCCCTTCTCCACGGCCACCTTGAGCTCAGGGGCGCACCACGTGTCCGTCAGCTGCCGCTGTTCGGCGGCTGGCACAGCTCCTGCCCGCCTGTTTCCACACAAGTGCGACACAGAGGAAACATCAATTTCCCTTGCGCCTTGAATGGCAGGACGGGCAGGAACAGGTCACGCGGCGGAAGCACCGTGCACTTGACCACCCCGTTCCACTGGTCCAGGGGCGGCATGGCAGGGTCGCCCTCCATGTGAATGACAGCGTGTCCATGAGGAAAAATCCCACCCTTCATCACTGCCGGATACTCACTTATAATGTCTGCGAGCTTAATGGTCTCCCCCCGCTTCACATCAGCTTTGTGATACCAACGAAGTGCGCTGGTGCGCCCGCCGCACAAGGCGTCCCGCAGTTGCAGGGGCGGTTGACGGGTGGTGGGGTTGGCGGCGAAGTACGCCTTAACCTCTTCGTCCTCCTCCATTTCGCGGCGGAAAACACACTCCCACTTCTCCACGACAACGTAGCCCTCCCGCCGGAAGAGCGCCACAAGCCGCTTCGTGTTCTCCAGCCGATTTTCGCCCTCTTTGTGTGGAAAGTGGATAGGACAGCCGTGCCAGTAATCCCCCTGGAAGGCGTAAATTCGGCGCTCCACAGAGCCGTCCGGCCTCGCGATCTCCACGTAGCCGTCGACGGGGCGGCCGAGCACGCTCACCTCGCGGTGGTTGTACGCGGTCAGGATGGTCTCCCCCAGTCGATGTGACTCGAAGTCCAACCACTGGAGGGCGATGTGGCTGTGTTTGGCCCTACTAGTGAGGATGTTAAGAGACAAAAAAAGACCCAACCTTGCACTTTGTGATGAAAGCAAAATAATGTCGGATCTGTATGTTTTCGAGGGTGCTCTATCGATCTGGATATGGCGCCACGCTGAAATCCGACTCCTTCATCCTGTTCGAGGCCAAGAAGTGCTAAATCATCTACAAACGACGGCTAAATGACGTCGTATCGCCCCCGCGGGGATGTCAATCGATTCGTCTGTTCATTCCGGTCATTTTGACACCTATCTTGATATGGCGCGGTGCGCGCGCGCAAATCCTGGCCGCCTAGAAGGTACCCCAAGTGCCTAATCCTCTACAACGACATGCCTTCCAGGTGCCGTAGCGCCTCGGAAGAGGTGTCAATCGATTCGTCTGTTCATTCCGGTTATTTTGACACCTGCCTCAATATGGCGCGGTGCGCGGGCGCGAATCCTGGCCGCCTAGAAGGTACTCCAAGTGCCTGATCCACTACAACGACATGCCTTCCAGGTGCCGTAGCGCCTCGGAAGAGGTGTCAATCGATTCGTCTATTCATTCCGATCATTTTGACACCTGCCTCAATATGGTGCGGTGCGCGGGCGCGAATCCTGGCCGCCTAGAAGGTGCACGAAGTGCGTCTTCTTCTACAAAGACGTGCCTTTTTGATGCCACAGCGCCTCTTTGGAGGTGTGAGTCGATTCGGCTGTGCATTGCGGCTGATTTGGCAACTGTCTCGATAATATGTGGTGCCCAGAGTCTCGGCATGCATTCGCGCCCTTTAACCGCCTAGCAAGACTCCCGCTCCCCCCGCGCCGGGCGAGCGGCATTGTTGCGTCGGGCGTTAGCCGGCGGCCCGCTGGCGTGGCGTGTCATCGGCTGACGCGGTGGACTGGCAGCGACGCAGCGTGCAAGTTAAAACAAGAAACGTCACTTTGATTGTGTTTTGTGAAATACTGTGCTTGTACCGCGATACGCTTGGTGTTGCGTCGCATACGTGCTTTTGTGACTGTTGTGTCGTTGTGACGCTGTTTTACTGCACTTCCTACCAAAGGTAAGTTATTATTCGTCTTTGCTTTCTGAATAAAGTTGAGTGGTGTAAGGGCACATTTTTAAAAGTCCATTATTGTTTTAGGTATGAAGTAGTATAGTTATGGCGTTTTATAAAGTGGATACTAGTAAGCCAGTGCAAGCTCCAACAAGTACGACTGACTGGACAAAATGTTTGTTGTGCCAGACTGCCACGAATGAAAAATTAACTTGCCCTGGAAACAGCAAACGTGGCTCAACGACTGAGGGTTACCAGGTCCTTTCAAGTCAGTTACAGAAGTTTGCTGATATAAGCAGCCTTCCTTTTGACTTAGACTTAGAAAAAATAGCCGGCAATGAAGGCCTTTTTCAGTCCTTTATCAATAACCGAGCGTCTTGGCACAAGAGCTGCTACAGGTTGTGCAGTTCAAGTCGCTTGGAAAGAGCTCGAAAGCGGCGTGCAAACCAGGACAATAATGAACCCGTCAATTTGGATATTTCGCCTGTGAAAACGCGGAAAAGCGATGTGACTGCTACGGAGGATTGCTGCATGTTTTGTAGGCAAAGTACATTTGTTGACAATCTTGGTCCCCTGTGCAAGGTTCTCACTAAAGAGACCAGTGAATATTTAAAGAAAAGTGCGTCATTTTTGGGTGACCGTCTTCTCATGGCAAGATGTTCAGGAACATTTGACCTCATGGCCGATGATTCAGCCCTTTACCATAAGATTTGTTATACTGATTTTCGCAACAAAGTTAGAGCAAAGCAGCTCGAAGATTCCAAAAAAACTGATGGTACTTGTCATGAAGCAACTCACGGGCTAGCATTGACGGACCTTGTTTCGTACATTCACAATGTTCGCAAAAGTAGTCGCGAAGCCCCCGTTTTTAAGTTGTCAGACCTTGCCAAACGATATGACCAAAGTATGAGCGACATGGGAGTCGAGTATGAATGCCATACGTCTCGACTAAAGGAAAAACTTTTGCAGATGTGCCCTTTCCTGGAAGCCTCGGGTACCATGGGGAAAGACATCCTCATAACTTTCAAGAGTGATGTTGATGAAGCTTTGCGGTCCTTGGCTGCCAAAAGCATTGACGAGGCCGATCTACATGATGCGGCGAAGCATATAAGAAGTGCTATCTTTAGCCATACGCCATGCTCATGGACAGACATGTCAGAGGAAACACAAAAAGCTTGTGTGCCCGAGGTGCTTCCGAAGTTTATCAAAATGTGCCTTGATGGACCGAAATCGGTGACTAACGATACCACCACGGAAACTCAACAATTTGAACAAGAAGTTATGACAATTGCGCAGCTAATTTACTACCATGCATCAAAGCGCCGCAAAGGCGATCAAAGAAGACACGATAGTAAAAAAGAGACGCCGGTGGTGGTGTACATGTCTATGAAGCTCTACGCCAGCACAAGGAAAAAAGAGCTTGTTGACATCGCTTATACGGCTGGAGTGGGCATTAGCTACGACAGGGTTCAGACCCACCTCACAAGCGTTGCAAACGTAGTGTGTGACTTGGCGGCCAAGGAGGGGGCGGTTTGCCCCGTGTCTTTGAAGAAAGGCGTATTTACAACTGCGGCTGTAGATAATGTTGATCACAATACCTCCTCCACTACAGCAAAGGCCAGCTTTCACGGAACAGCTATTTCCTTGGTACAGCACCCTGACTCAACAGACCAAGGTAATTCTTTAGATTATTTTAACATTTAAAACGCAAAAATTAAAATTTTTCCTATTTTTGTCTAATTTATTTTCAGGCACAGTAAGAACGCTTTCTATCAGTAACACTGGCGAAAGACGAAAAGTAGCAAAATTGCCCTCTGGATACGCTAATGTTTTGCCATGTTTTTTGAATGCAAAGAATGCTGCGTGTCCTGCAACTGGCAATTATGTCTTTGGCGATCCCAAAGGAAGCAATGAAGTAATCTATGAACAGGAAAAAGAATGGCTTCAAAAATGTCTCAAGGCTGAAGACTGCGTGCCATGGTCAGCTTATCATGCACAGCAAGAGCGTAATGAAGGGCACTTCAAAACACCAGTTAATGTCGCCGTGTTACCTGTTTTTCGTGAGCAAGCTCACACCTTAGCAATGATGGAGCACGCACTGAAAGTCACGAAGAAAGCAGTCGACCTTCTTAATCCAGGCCAGACAGTGGTAATCGGCGCCGACCAGCCTTTATTTGCTTTGCTCCAACAGATTCAATTTTTGAAGCCAGACACTTATGGTCAAAAAAAAATTTTTCATCATGTTTGGCGGGCTTCATGTTGAACAAGCAGCCCTCAAGCTCAAGACATTAGGAGATTGGTTGGGAGGCAGTGGCTGGACCGACTTGATTGCTGAAGCAGAAATCACTTCTCCGGGAAGAGCTGATTCCATGCTGCACGCATCACACGTTCGAAGAACTCGTTACACGCATGAAGTAAGTCCTGCCAAAGGAAATGCGCGGAAAAATGATTTTGTTAAATAAACGAATGCATTTGTTTACCTGGACACAGCAAATTATATTGTATTCCTGGAACAAATAGTTGCGTTAACGAATATTTCGTTATTTCAACCAAAAAAATTGCTGAAAATAGGGTGTTTGTTGCGTTTTTGTTATTGTAGTGAAGCATTTGTTGTGACAACAACACTGTTAGAAAAAATCTTCGGATTTTACGAAGAATCTCTTGTGAAAAATGTTGCCAATTGTCTTCGTGATTTTCTCGGGAAAAAACGAAGATTCTTTGGTCTTTGAGGGCAGTAAAAAAAGGCACTTTAAAGTGATACTAATGTGAGAAGGAATCACTTCCCACTACTTCAGATTAAAAATTGTTACCCGGAAAAATCACGAAGAACCTTTGGTTTTCTTCTTGGAAATTCACGAAGATCATTGGCATCATTTTTCACAAGAAGTTCTTCGTAAAATCACAAAATACTTTTTACAGTGGAAGTTTTCGTTGTGACAGCAAATTATTCGTTCCATGAAAAAAATTTACTTCGCGCTGTGTCCAGATCAACATACATTTCTTAATTTAACAATATCCTTTTTTTTCGTGTGACATGAATATTTTGATTAATTGTAAGGGTTTAAAAAAAATGTTATTTTACTTTACTTTCTAGGTGACAGTGGCCGCACTCCATAGGCTGCAGTGTAAGGCCTACGATTTTTTCGTGGAGGAAAATGAGGGCAACGCGTGCTCATTTCAAGACTGGCGCAAAAACAAATGTTCGAGTATTCCCCAATTCAAGTATTGGGATACAACACTCCACTTTGAATTAGCCCTTCTGCAGTACGTCCGCGCTCTTCGTACAGCTGACTTTCAACTAATGTTGAAATCTTTAGACCTACTTTTGCCTTGGTTCTTTGCACTTGATCATGTGCACTACTCTCGATGGCTTTCTGTCCACGCGCGTGACCTGGCATGCTTACCAGCAACAAATCCAGCTTTGGCGGAAGCATTTCAGGCGGGAAAATTTGTTGCCAACAAAACGGGGCGGCCATTTTCGAGCATGGCATTAGATCAGGCACATGAACAAGTCAATGCTGCGCTTAAAGGAGACGGAGGTACGATGTCTCCCCCCCTCCTCATTCCCTCCCTCCCCCGCCCGACCCTAACAACCTTAAACCTTAATACAACGATTTTTTACTATTTACAGGAATGATTGGTCTTACTGAGGACCCCGCTGCACTGCTGAAATGGATGCTCACCTCTCCAGAACAAGCCAGAATTGTGAACAAATTTGAGCAGACCATGCATATTGATGGAGATTCAGATGTGTACAGCCTGCATCATTCGGAGACTGCTTCTTCAGAGGCTTCATTTCGTAAGGACGTAAACTCCTTGGTGAGCCTTTTTGAAGTGAAAGGTAGTCCTTTCATGGAGACTAGTTTAGACCTGTACAACATTGAAACGCAAAAGGTGGCACCAAACGAAGTTGTGCAAACAGTTTTTAGTATTGAGGAAAAAGGAAAAACCCAGTACCAAAAATTTGTGAAAGATAGACTTATTGCAGGAACTGCTAACTTAATGGATCCCATAAAGCTCAACAAATATCCTATTTTTAAATCCGCACCTGCTAAGAAGCAGCTATCAAAGACGTCTGCAAAACTAAATGATGCCAAAGAAGACAGCATTCTCTTTAGTCGACTCTACATAGCTTGCCACACCAGAAAAGGGGATCCTGCAGAATTCTTCAAGCACGAGAATCACCTTTCTCCTCCAGCATTCGCCATTAGAGGACAAATGAGAACTATGAAGAAGTCCGCTCTCCTGTCGTGTCTCACAGAGGGGACCAACTCTGCTTCGGGCACGGCTCCCAGTGTAACTGCAAAACTCATCGATGGGGCTGTTATCGTAAACATGATCCGTCCCGGAACATCCCGCACATTTGGTGAATACGCTGAAGTTTTTTCAAATTATGTGCTAAAAGAGCTCTCATCAACACTACGTGTAGATGTTGTATGGGACAGATACTTTGACGACAGTTTGAAAAATTATACACGCCTTAACCGTGGCGAGGGTACCAGGACCAGGGTCTCGGCCACCACGAAAATTCCTAAAGGTTGGCCGAATTTTTTGCGTATTTCCCAAAACAAGGAAGAGTTGTTCGCACTGCTCAGTGAGCGTCTTCGTACATCAGTTACACCAGATAAGGAGCTGTATGCTACTGATGGTGAAATGGTGAAGACCAACAATTCTAGTCGCAGCGATCTCACTGCCTTACAGCCATGTTCGCACGAAGAGGCCGATACTCGGCTCATGGTGCATGCAGCTGATGCAGCCAATGAAGGGCACAGCCGCATTATGATAAGGACGGTTGATACAGACGTGGTGGTCTTAGCAGTGGCTATTTTTGACCAAGTAGATGAACTAGATGAGTTCTGGATTTCCCTTGGAAGTGGAAAAACCCACCAGTATGTACCCGTCCATGAGATTACCAAGGTCTTAGGTAAATATTATTTATCGTAAATATATTTGCCTTTTCAAGTAATAATTATTTAATTTAAACCGTTTGACTTCCAGGACCAGATAAAAGCAGAGCACTGCCTATGTTCCATGCATTCACCGGTTGTGATACAATTGAGTCCTTCTACGGAATTGGCAAACCCTCCGCCTTTGCAGCATGGATGGCCTTTCCAGAAGTCACTGACGCATTCCTTTCAATGGGAACCAATGAGTTTGAGGAAAATGGAAAATTACTGGAACAGTTTGTAATCGTCATGTACGACAGGTAAGTTTCTTCGACAAAAGTAACAAATGTTGTCAACGCTAGCCTTAAAATTCTCTGTACGTAAAAATTTTTGCCTCCAGAACTTCAGCCTGCACCTCCGTGAACGACTGCCGCTTGGAGTTGGTCACAGTTAGGGGCCGCCAAATGGAGAACATCCCCCCCACCGAAGACGCCCTCGGCCTGCACGCTAAACGAGCTTCACTCCAGGGAGGGTACATCTGGGCCCAGTGTATGCAGAAGCAACCAGAAGTACCCAGCCCAGCCGAATGGGGATGGGTGAAGGAAGACGACGAGTGGCGTCCCGTCTGGATCACGCGCTCCCTACGGCTGAAAAGTCGTGTGTTGAATTGAAATCATGCCGGTGCAAGGGCAAATGTAAACCTGCGCGCTGCTATTGCCTAAAGAATGGACTAAAATGTACTTTGCACTGCAAAAATTGTAGTTGTCTTCGCAATGACGTGACCGAGTAGTAGGTAGTTTTGTCCATGTGAGCTCTCTAAGATTAATGACAATAACGTCGTCATAATAATTTTTTAAATGTTTATAATTAACATTTTCCAGTGTGCCCTATATATTGTATTAAAAAGACATATTTGATCCTGTGAACAAAATGCGAAAGTTTGTCCTTTAAAGCAAAACCTTTCATTGCTTTCTGACGTCAGTGCACGACGCACTAAGCTTTCGTGGCGATAGAGCACGGAGAAGGCTCGTCTTTGTTGGAGATGAGCCACTTCGTGCACGTTCTAGGCGGCCAGGATTCGCGCACGCGCACCTCGCTATATCGAGGCAGGTGTCAAAATGACCGGAATAAACAGACGAATCGATTGACACCTCCTCCGAGGCGCTACGGCACCTGGAAGGCATGTCGTTGTAGTGGATCAGGCACTTGGAGTACCTTTTAGGCGGCCAGGATTCGCGCCCGCGCTCCGCGCCAAATCGAGGCAGGTGTCAAAATGACCGGAATAAAGAGACGAATCGATTGACACCTCTTCCGAGGCGCTACGGCACCTGGAAGGCATGTCGTTGTAGTGGATCAGGCACTTGGAGTACCTTCTAGGCGGCCAGGATTCGCGCCCGCGCACCGCGCCATATTGAGGCAGGTGTCAAAATAACCGGAATGAACAGACGAATCGATTGACACCTCTTCCGAGGCGCTACGGCACCTGGAAGGCATGTCGTTGTAGAGGATTAGGCACTTGGGGTACCTTCTAGGCGGCCAGGATTTGCGCGCGCGCACCGCGCCATATCAAGATAGGTGTCAAAATGACCGGAATGAACAGACGAATCGATTGACATCCCCGCGGGGGCGATACGACGTCATTTAGCCGTCGTTTGTAGATGATTTAGCACTTCTTGGCCTCGAACAGGATGAAGGAGTCGGATTTCAGCGTGGCGCCATATCCGGATCGATAGAGCACCCTCGAAAACATAAAGATCCGACATTATTTTGCTTTCATCACAAAGTGCAAGGTTGAAGCCCTTAACATCCTCACTATACCATGGTAGCCCCCCGCCGGCACGATGCCGATCTTCCCCTCCGGAAGGAAGTTCCGCCTATAGGCCGCTAAAGTTGCGCTACTCAGAGTAACGCAATGGTACATCGCGTCAAAGCCCGCGGTGTCCTGGAACAGCTGCCTGAAGGCCTGGCAGGCCTCCCGCAGGATAGTGACATCACTGACAGCATACTCCATCAGCTCACGGCGAAAATTGAATACGACCCCTGCGGCAACCTGCTGGTCGTACCAGGTATTGAACTCACAGGCCGCGCCGCGCTTCATGGTAGAGACGCAGTACAGCTCGAGGTCCAAGAGCGGCCCTTCATAGCCGTAATTTTCTGGCACGTTGGCCAGGTAGGGCCAGAATCCCTTTTTCAGCTCTGTGAGACTGAACGCCTTTGGCAGAGAGGACAGGGCCATGGGCAAAAACATGAGCGAGTCTATGAATTTCCATGTGCCCAACTGCATACAAATTATTTTCGCGCCCTGGAGAATGAGGTCCGGCTTCAGTCGCCGGGCAATCATTTCTTGAAGCACAAACACGGCATCGAAGGCCTTGGCGTTGTGGGCCACAATGAGGAGGTGCGTCTTTGCGGGGAAGGACTGCAGGTAGTCCAGAAACTGGCCCATGACGTTCACCTCCGGGTCGTCCAAGCAGTGAAACACATGCTTGCGCGTCTGGCAGGTGGTGCAGAAATAGTCGTTCTGCTTAACATGTGCACACTGCTCGCATACGGCCTGAGTGACGAGCATGTTTGGCCTGTGCTCGAACGTGCCCTGCTTGCCCTCCACTTCGTGGTCCTGTGTAGTTTCTATGTCATAATACACCGAAATGTATTTCCACTGGGGGTCCTTCTCTTTCTCCTCCCACCGTGCCATATAACACAAATGGTTCTCCCGCACGTTCTGCCTGCAGTTGTGGCAGTACACGAATCCGCACACGTGCCGGGCGCCGCGCAGCGTGCTGTAGCTGCGCTCACACCCTTGGCAAAACCTGAACGACTCGCACTTGGTCTTGTTACCCAAGGGCAGCTTGACGACCTTGTGCGCGTCGAAGCAATCATCACCTGCAAACTGGTGTCCGCAATCGGCACAGCGGCGCAACGGATCGGTGTGCTCCGTGTCGCTGAGGCACCGCCAGCACGACCCTTCACACCGGTGGCCCCCAGCGTTCTCGTAAAACACCACGCATTTGTCGCACCCAAGCCGCACTTCAAACGCCTGGAACGGAAACAGTACGGCCATGAAGTGGTTGGCATGGAGCAACAAATAAATGTTCTTTCGCCCTGCCACGAAATCCCCCTTGAAAGCGCATTCCCTGCCTTTCTTATCGGTGAACACACATAGTCGGTACTCAGGGAGTGAGTCCTGGAGCCGACGTACCTCGTCCAGGCCGCATGGCTGGTCAGGGTCGATCTGAGCCCTTTCGCAGAGCTTCAGCGCGGCATTGCGCTGAGCGATGGAATCAGGGTTTTTTCATGCGGTAAAACGCCATTTTGGACATCGTGACCCGAGCGATGGCCACAGCGACGCTGCGCGCCAGGCACATATTGTCCGTTGCGTTATTAGGGGAGTACAGGTGCTTTGCCCCGATTTTCCTGTCCACCCACGCCTGCATGCTCTCGTTGGGCACACGCTGCGTGCGTCTTCCCGCGGCCTCGGGCGTTGCCACGTGAACATAGGACACGCGGAGCCGGCCCTCCGCAAAGAAAGCCTGGTTGGAGTTGAGCACCCGCGCGAGCTTGTCCAAGACCACGCGCCCATTGAGCTGGTCTGCGCGCCGCATGCTGAACCACAGGGGGTTGTCAGCATTGGCCGCGTTCTCGATTTCCAGGACCACGCGGTCAGCATCCTGAGCACCGAGGGCCTCCCTCTGGCGAGCCAGCACGGTGTCGAACAGCTCGACCATGAGATCCTCTGAGGGAAGCGTGTTTCCCAGCCCCGAAACCTGCATCACCTCCTCCCTGAAGGTGGTGTTGAAGCGTTTCAGGTGCCTCTCCCGGCTTTGCAGCACCTCGAGCGTGGGCTGCTTGGGCTGCTCTGGCGAAGCTTCCGGCGCGGGTGAAGGGTTGCGCGCGCGTTTCCCCAGGGCGCCCGCCGGCAGGGTAGGCACCCCCTCGTGCGCGGGTGGCGTGCGGGCTGGCGGTGTGGCGGCGCGGCGCGGCGGAGTGGCGGGGCGCGGCGGGGAGGGCGTCCAGGGCCTCCAGGGGCGCGCCGAGACGGTGCGCGGCGGGGTGGCGGTGGGGCGTGGCCGCGGCACCTCGGCGTCGTCGCGGTGCCCGCCGACCATGGCCAAGGCCATGTCGCGGGTCACCTCGGCCTGACTGTCGAAGCCGTCCTCGGCGTAAGCCTGGTAGCCAGCTTCGAGGAAGGGAACGACCCGAGGGTCGGCCCTGTCCTCGTCGCTGGCCTCCAGCAAGGCAAGCAGGGCCGTCGTGTAGGCCTCGGCGAGGTGCTCCGGGGTGTAGAAGCACCCGCCCTCCCATTCCTCCAAGATGTCCTTGAGGATGGACATTGTCTTGAAAAAGACAGTTTCTTCTTAGGCTGCGACTCTTCTTAGCTGCGACTCTTCTTGGGCTGCGACTCTTCTGCTGCGACTTCATGACTCGGCGACACTTGATGATTGACTGTGGAGACCCGGGGGCCGGGCGGCCGTATTTATTTGGGCGCACTAGTTCCCAATTTGGCCGTGAGGCGGCGCGGCGGTAGCGCTCCAGCGCTCCGGTCGGCGCTACTGCGCATGCGCGGGCACAGTACGATAGTTCCGAATTTGGCCGTGAGGCGGCGCCACTGTCGCGGCGGCGCCCCATAAAAGCCGCCCCCGATCCCTGGAGCGTCACAGTCTTACATCGTGCGTCGAGCAGTCAAGAAGTCCGAGAAGCAGTCCGAGTTCCAGCTCAGAAGAAATAAAATTGTCTTTTTCAAGACTAAAGATGATGCCTGCAAAGCAAGCAGTCAAGCGGGTGGCCAAGAAGAGCCTCAGCCTCAAGCCCCGCGCCAAACGCCAAATTCTTGGCGACCTTGTGGCCGATCTCGGCCTGGACGAGGAGGGTCCTGGTGACGCCGGCAGTGATGCGATAACGCGGGCTGTCGGCCAATCCAGCGACCTCCCCGCCGTGGCCAACACGCTGGCTGCCCCTGGTGGCGGCGCCCTCAGTGGCGTCAAGCCCGGCGTAGTCAGTGTGCTCCCGGCCTCAGAGGAGAATGCAAGCCAAGCACCTAGCATGCCCCTCCTCTCCCCCACCCCGCCGGCCCCAGAGGTCCCCGTCGACGCGGCCGCCAAAGCGCCCGTCGACATCATCGAGTTCCCACTGGTGCGCGGTGGCGAGGTGCAGACCGCCGTCGAGGAGGCCAACAAGGCCATCATCCCTGATGACCTACTCATGGACTTTGATTTGTCCCTTCCCCCTGCCCCCGCCCCCTCACCCGCAGACACTTCAAGTTCTGACATGTCAGACACAACCAGCACCAGCTCCAGTGCAGGATCAGACACACTGGATCAAATATGCAATGAGGCCTATAATCAGATGATGGCCACTGAGGCCATTGAGGAGCTTGGATTGAATCAAACACCCACGGTCATGTCGATTCGTGTGGATCTTAAAAATAATTCCTGCCCCACTGAATTCCCCCTACAGTGCATCCCAAGGGACTTTGCACTCACCAAAAATGGTTCCAAAACCATTCGTGTTGGCCTGGACGCAGCCCATGAATTTGCCCCCTTCGTCCTACTTTTAGGCGAAACTAACAAAAATGGGAATCGTCTCTATCATAGAATGAGTCCAGCTGAACTCAATGTCATGATGTCACGAGAAGTCCAGATGCATGTTTTGAATGCTCTGGAAAATAGGTCTCAGCTGGAACCCTTATCTTTTGGTGATATCACCTTATCTATTAATAAAGAAAATGCCAAGTTTATCACAGTGTGTGTGGAGAAAAAGGATTCCCCCATTAAAATTTACTTGGCCCTATCTAGCTGGAAAATGATTTTCTCTCTTAAAGAAAATATGGAATACCATTTATTGAATTTGACTGAAATGACAATATTAGCCAAGTCAAATTATACTCATTTTATTTCACACTGCCAAGATTACTGTGTGAAAAGTGGATATAAAAACCCTCAATCTATTGTTCAATTGTCTCGTGATCATGCAGACAATCTGATTTCGAGTGCTTTGAGATGCTATCTGGCATCGTTCCCTGTCGCGGTCAAACTTGATCTTATGGCTTACCATAAAGATTTCATTAAAGAAGCTATCTATGAGTCTATGAGACAGGAGGATTGAGTTTTCTAATACTCCTCATTATCATAAAAAAATACTAAAAAAAAATTTAAAAAGATGAAAACACAAAAAAGTATAAAAAAGAAAAGCCCTAAAAATAATCATGAAATGAGTCTGATTAAAGAGCGCAGGGAGTTTGCATGTTGGCCCGTTCAAAAGAAAAAGTTTTGATTAAAACTTATAATTAGTTGTGAGAGCTATGATGAAAACCAATAAGCTTTTTCACTGAGCTCTATTCTTTATTAAAGAAAAAGATAAGAGAAGCATTCTCTCACTGAAAAAGGAATGCTGAGTTAATACTCAGCTAAAAATATCCATAGGGAAAAATCCTAAAGTCAAAGTTGCAAAAACTCAACATATTTTCCTAAATTCTCCACTCCAATTTTTAAAAAGATAGTCTGGCCTCTGGATACTAAATGGGCTTTATCTCAAGCACCTAAAAAAGAAGGAGACATAGTCAATTCAAAGAGTGGAAACAATTATGTCACCTCTGCCGTTGGATTTGGAGCCGAGAAAGTTCATGACTCTATCAGGCAAATTAAAACCAAAATTTCTTAAAAAACCATCAAAATGATGGTCAGACAAGCTTGCCCAATACCTAAACTCTATTGAAAATCAATGCCAGCATCAACAAACCAAAACACACAGCGGCGGCCTCTGACACACATTTCATAGCAACATACCCAATACACCCCTTTGGAGGTTAAACTGCCCTTATGTAACATTTGATAGAAATAACTATTTTCAAGATTGTCACTCCTCTAAAACATAATGAGAGGCACATCCCCTTCATATTCAAGCTAAGAGTATATGACTCACACCCAAAAGATGTTCCAAACAATTAAAAAGTGAACTGCGTTGATTTGACTCGAGAAAGGTTTTTGTTTGTATCACTCAGAAACATGAGAAATTCGTGAATATCATTCAAAATTACTAACTGAGAAGCTTCACAAGTAAGAAATCTCTATTAAAATTGAATGTCAACTTTCAAATGTCACTTCAATGACAAACAAGGACTGACTACACTGTTATCTCAAGATATCTTTCTAATGAATGAGATATACAAGGAGAATGATTGAGACAAGCATGTTTCAAAATAATCAATAAATAAGTTTTATTTTAAAACTTGTAAGAGAGCCTTGGCTTTTAAAAAGGAAAAAGTCACATAAGTTTTATTTTAAAACTTGTAAGAAAGCCTTGGCTTTTAAAAAAGAAAAAGTCACATAAGTTTTATTTTAAAACTTGTAAGAAAGTCACATCACATCACTGCCTCCTCAGTCTTCTTCAACGTCTCTTTCACTTGTAAGACTGCAGCTTTCACAAAATGTTCATTGTTGATCATCATCATCATCATCATCTTTTTTCTCAGCCTCCTCAGTCTTCTTCTTCAACTTCTCTTTCACACGTAGGATTGAAGCTTTCACAGCTTCTTCCTCCATATTCTTCTTCTTCTTTTCAGATATCTTTTTTTCTTTTTTCTTGGTCTCATTCAGTCTCTTTAACCCTTCTCTTAGATCTTTAGTCGTCTGTAATTCATTGAGAGGAGTTATTATTTAATTCTTCCAATTAACATTTTTAAAGAATTATTTCTGTACTTACCACATAAGTGGCTCTGAAGGGTAGGTTAGGTTCTTTGTGTTTTACTTGTGAGGTACAAGGTTGGTCTTCCTTTACCTTGTCACCTAAACGTTCCCTCACAGACTAAAAGAGAACAAAAATTTAGTAATAAACGTTACATATAGAGTAGTTTTTCCAGAAACAAAATCATCAAAATACTTACTTTTGGTTTTTCTTCCACATTCACATCAACTTGAGGGGGTGGAAGTGAGACCCTCCTGGAAGACACATCAGCAGCTGATGCACGAGCAGGGTTTACCTTGTCACCTAAACGTTCCCTCACAGACTAAAAGCGAACAAAAATTTAGTAATAAACGTTACATATAGAGTAGTTTTTCCAGAAACAAAATCATCAAAATACTTACTTTTGGTTTTTCTTCCACATTCACATCAACTTGAGGGGGTGGAAGTGAGACCCTCCTGGAAGACACATCAGCAGCTGATGCACGAGCAGGGGGGCAGGGCACCCTGCCCCTCCCGCTCACCCTGACACAGGGACCAACAGGTGGAGCCACTGGCTCGTTGACGGGGCGCTCGGCCGCAAATCTGTCATAGCGCGGAACTTCCTGTTCTTCATCCTCAACAACCAATTGCTCGGGCCCCCGGGCAGGTCGAGCATCTAGGCGATCCCAAACAGACTGAAACAACGAGACAAAGAACACATGAAACAAAGCGCACATTTTTATGAAGATTCTTCTCATCAGAGAGATAACAAAACAAAAAACTTACAACCCGCCGGTGCACCTCGTTTTGATGGTTCTGCTCTCGCAATACGCCGCGCGGAACAGGCAGTCTGCTGTCATTCTGAAAACACACAAAGACGAGGTGAGAACATAACCTCTCACGCCGAACCAAAACCGGTTTCTCAGGGTGACACATTTTCCCTTTGGTTCCCACGGACAGACGGGCGAAATCCACACGACACTTGTTCATTTCATACAGTAAATAATGAATCGTTCAGAGAAAACTGGGAGAATGCAACCCCATGTAAACAAGCCAGCGAGACGGCCATCACACGGCAGAAAGTGGTTGACGACGTGACGTCACAACCCCGCCACCGCCCGGCCCACTGTGCTGTGCAGTGGCTCAGCGCTCAGATCTTTCGCCCACGAATCAAGATCAAAACTGGACAGAAATCCAAAATTTAACGTTCCCTGACATCAGCAAGACAGGCATATGACTGAAATTTCACGAGCACACACCCGAAGTGCCTCGATCAGGATTCGAAGCGAGAAATCAGCGACACAAACTCAGAGACACGGCGGTTCCCACGCTCTACGTGGTGGACAACACAGCACAAGATCAACACTTTTCAACCCAAATTTTCATGAATTTCACAGAGGGCCACCCACGCGAAGCGACCCACAAAGGATTCGAAACGAAAGAACACTGATTTACCCAGAAAAACAAAGCCGGACAGGACGGAGCTGGCCGGCGAGCCCGACCGCATGACACAGTGGGACGCCAGGTTTAAATCTCAAGACTCAAACACTTAAAACACTAGAATGACCACAGCGAAACGGATTTCCTGAGATGAATATGACACAGATGCGAAAATAACACACAGAGGCACCAGGAACCTCCGAGACGCTATCACACCACACCACGAGGTGTGCCGACGCAGCGAAAACAGACACACGTACACTCACACACACGACTTTTTCACTTACCTCATTGAAAAGAGAGAAAGAAGCATCAAGAATGATGCTAACATCGTCATCCTCGGACAAATATAAATCATTATTGATTGAGGTGTCCATGGCGGAGGGAAAAACACATGCGACAACTCTGATGACCGCAGGCCAAGTAATGACAAGATCTGAAAGGGCGGAAGCTGGCGGAAGCAAGGGTGGCTTCCTGTTACGGCTGACAGGGGGCGCCACCTGTCGTTCAAACGGCCGGCCAAATTCAAATTGGTTTCGATTTTCGTGACAAATGTAAATGAATGTAGGATGCCAAAATCTCTCCAATATTATTTCTTGTGACTTGACATCAACTTGAAGTGATGACAACAGGTGTTTTCCATTATCCGATACGGCACGGTGGGCAAGGAGCGGGGCGGGAGGAGGGCGAGAGGGGAGGGGAGGTTCTGGACCAACAGATTTCCGCACTGACAGTTGAGACAGCGATAGAGTTGGACGAGGGGAGTTTTGACAATAATTCTAGAAAAATATTTCAGCCGGAGAAATGATATCCAACAGTTGCCAGCATGCGGAGATTTAAAGGGACAACGTGTGTTTGGGCAGATCAGGGCAAGGAGAAAGGGGAGGGGGCGTACCGGCGTGCCGGACGCGGGGAGGTGGAGAGAGGCGGGGGACTGCGCTCGGCTCGACGCTCCGCTCGGCACCGGCGGCGTGGCCTGGCGTGGCGCAGGGGGAAGGGTTCCTGTGCAGCCCGAACTCGTGCGGTGGCGGGACAATTCAAAATGACCGTTAGGCGTTCGGCTCCGCGCCTGGCTCAGCGCACGGCGCGCGGCGCTCACAGATCAAAACTCGGACCAAACACTCGCTGCGTAAGCTCGGCTCAGTAGCTCAGTGGGTTAGTGTGTGTGTTCTGTTGCGCTTCTCAGCGCGGAGACACGGGTTCGAATCCCACTGGGTGAAGGCGCCTTTTTCGGCGGTTAGTTCGTGTTCCTGCCGTGCGGGGGCGCTCGTGTCGCGGCGCTGCGGCCGACGGCAGGGTATAAATCTAGGGAGCGCGCCCTCCAGGGCATCATTCTTCATTCAGACGCTGACCAGTCCACATCAGCTCAGCACGATGACTTACGCTATCTGCGACATTCAGATGCTCCGAGGCAAGTACGGGGAGTATGTGCTCAAAGAGGTTTCGTTCTATGAACAAAACGAGGCGGCCCAGGTCCACAAGTCGACCACATTCCTCCCTCCTTACCCTGGGGATGCAATCCCAGAGAAGCAGAAGAGGCAAAACAACTACATTGTGAATCGCCTCCATTCCCTTCCCTGGGACACGGGGTTCTCGCCCTATGACAGGCTCCCACAGACTCTGAGTGAAATGGCCACAGAGTACGATTTTCTCTACGTCAAAGGCGATGAGAAAAAGATAATTCTCGAATTTTTCTTACCCTAAAAAAGGGTGTTTGATGTCGAGAGATTCGGGTGCCCCAGCCTGAGAAAATCGCCGAAGGTATGGGCGCCATGTCACAATGACACCGTAGGCTCACACTGCACCAAAAACTGCGCAGCGCGCAATGCCAAGCGTGTGGGTTTGTGGATGCAAAGGTACCTCACCTCACCTAAATGAGAGTACGCTGTAAAGAATACTGAAAAAAATACACAAAAAAATCATAAAATGACAAAACTCCCTAAAAAATGCCAATGATATACGTCTGATAAGGCGCACGGGAGACAGCATGCAGGCCCGCCCCGCCATCAGTCGCGCGGGTGACTTGGGGACAAATCGCAGCGGGTTGCCTATCCACCAGGCGCTCCGCACACACAAGCGCACAGTGGGTTACCCTTGGTTCCAGGCTGTCAGGTGACTTGGGGGCCTCGAAGGGTAGGTGAGACCCACCCCTTGGCTTAGGTTAGGTTACACCCCTCATCTTCACCTCGCCCAAAAAAAACAAAAAAATAAAAAAAAATCCGAAAAGAAATATTCGGAGTTAGGTTGGGTTAGGCCTCCTTGGGTGACATGGGGACATGTTACCTGGGGGGGTACAAGATGGCGGCGGTGACCAGGGGGATCTATACTACTGTCGATCCGCAGGGTCGCTGGAGCCAGCCGGTCGACGTGGACCGTCCGTGGCCGGGCACGGGGAAGCTTGGAGTGCTGCAGGCGGGCCACGACGTCGTTGAGCATGGCAGTGATCCGGTACGGTCTAGACCACCAGCACTGCAGCTTAGGGTTGAGGCCCCTACGACGCTTAGGGTCGTAGAGCCACACGGAGTCTCCGACGGCGAAGGACAGACGCTTGGCGCGCACGTCGTACCGCTCCTTGGAGGCGAGCGCGGCCTGCCAGGCACGCTCGCGGACCTCGTGGTGGAGGTTGTGCAGCCGGTCTCGCAGCCAGGCGGGGTACTCCCGGGCCGCCGGGATGTCCGGGGTGTCCGGATGCAGGCCCTGGGACAGCGTCGGCGGCAGCCGTAGCTCTCGGCCGAAGAGCATCATAGCCGGGGATACGCCGGTCGTGGAGTGCTTTGCCACGCGCAGCGACAGCATCACCAGCGGGATCTGCAAGTCCCAGTCGGACTGAATGGTGTCGGTAAGGATTCCGAGTTGTGTTACCACTGTCCGGATCAGCCTCTCGACAGCACCGTCAGACTGCGGCCGGCCTGGTGTCGTCCAGGTCTTCCTCGAACCCAGCAGCTCCGAGACGTTCCGGAAGACGGCCGACTCGAAGGATCGGCCCTGGTCGCTGTAGATCTCGACCGGTCTCCCGAATCTCGTGAAGATGTTGTCAACGAGGGCTCGGGCGACGACTTCCGAGTGCATGCTGGGGATCGGGATTGCCTCCAGCCACTTGCTGAAATAGTCCACAGCAACGAGCAGGTACCTGTTTCCTCTCGCCGTCCGGGGAAAGGGGCCGGCCAGGTCGACGCCAACCCGTTCCCAAGGCACGCCCACGTTGTGCAGGGTGAGCGGCGCGCGGGTGCGGCGCGGGGGGCCCTTCTTGGCGCGGCACACGGCGCAGGACAGGCACCACAGCTTGACCTCCTGGCAGAGGCCCGGCCAGTAGAAGTGGGCCCGCACCTTGGCGATGGTCTTGTTGTGGCCCAGGTGTCCTCCAGTGCCCGGGGCGTCGTGCAGCGTGCGGAGCACGGCGGGGACGTAGACCCGCGGGAGGATCAGCTGGTGCGTGACGCGGTCCCGGTCGTCCACGAAGCGGCGGCACAGCAGGTTGTCTCGGATCTTGAGGGACTGCCACTGCAACCACAAGGCCTTCGTGGGTACGCCGGCGTCACTGACTGACTCCTTGCTGGGTCGGACGCCGTCCTCCACGGCGCGCAGGATGGGGCCGATGTCCGGGTCCGCGGCCTGGGCCGCACGGAAGTCCAAGGGCGTCGGCGAGTCAGCATCCACCAGGCGCGTGCGCCTGACGGTGACCTCAGCCGGCGAAAGGGGCAGGTCGCGGCGGGAGCAGTGCCGGCACTCCGGGTCGCAGGGGCGGCGGGACAGGGCGTCTGCGTTGCCATGGTCCTGGCCGCGACGGTGCTCGATGGTGAACTCGTAGGCCGCCAGGGACTCCAGCCAGCGGGCCAGCTGGGAGCGCAACCACTGCAGCGCCGAGTGGTCGGACCGGACCAGGAACGCCCGGCCGACCAGGTAGTGGTGGAAGCGGCGGATGGCGAGGACCACGGCGAGGAGCTCGCGGCGGGTCACACAGTAGTTGCGCTGCGGCCGGGTCAGGTTGTGGCTGTAGTACGCGATCACGCGCTCCACCCCGTCCTGGACCTGCGACAGGACGCAGTCGACGGCGAAGTTCGACGCGTCACAGTCCAGCACGAAGGGGCCACCGTTGGGGTCCGGGTAGGCCAGGATCGGCGCCTCGGTGAGGGCGGCGCGCAACTGGTCGAACGCCGCCTGCGCCTCAGTCGTCCAGGTGAAGGGGACGTCCTGCGAGAGCATCGCGTTGAGTGGCGCGGCGATGCCAGCAAAGTTGGGCACAAACCGGGCGTAGTACCGTAAAACGGGGTAATTTCAGGCACTTTTGAGAGGTATTTTTAAATTGTGAAGGTCGTGGTGTTGCCATGGACCTGAGGGTTAAAATTTATCATCTACCCACCTTTAGCTTCAATTTGACGCCAATTCCAGATGTTTACGCTTTACCGTTTTTACAGTGGAGGGCCCAAAGCAGTGCCCGAAATTACCCCGTGTTTTGGGGTAATTTCGGGCACCCCAGGAAAAAACGACTTGTCGTTCTGATTTTGGTCTCAAAATCAATAATTGTCTCTTTCTTTTGAGCTTATGTGATAAAATGTGAAATTCTTAAGGATGTAGATGTGGAGGGATGGTAGGGGTGGTCATTTATACATAATTTGGAGTCATGATTGGAACAAATAGTTTGATGTTTGGGAGAGTGGGGTGGAGCTATTCAGGACGCTTCTTGTTGAACGTCTAACCTTGAACCTTTATCCTTTTTTGTTTTTGATAATGGTACAACTCAAGCCACACTATATCACGCGAAGATGAGTCGTGGATCTTCCTCTTGAAACTGACGTACATGGGAGGCAAGTCTTATGCACAATTGGGAAGATACAGGGGCTTTCTGGAAAACTCTGCATTCCGTAGCAACCCGGCAAGCCATGCGGCCGTTCTCAAAGTCAAAGTCCCGGTAAACATGATAAAATTTTAGTCACGAACCAATAATTGACACTAAGATAGGATGTGTACATACTACACATAAGAAGTACAGATGTAGCCTTGGCCCATTTTAATAATAGTCAAAGTTCCACAAAGCGACTGCTGCGGCAGTTGAGTATTATCTGTGTTTATGGATTATCTGAATCTTTCAGAAGAGCTCTGAAGAGCTGGAAGAAGCTTACACCACTCTAGCCCTGCGAAATTTAAAGTGTTCAGAACAACCCTGCATGCCCTTGCATGCCATTTCAGTGCTCGAAATTACCCCTAAAAGTAACAATTTTTTAGTTTTGAGCCTCTATTTACCATACTATTTGCCGCAGGTGATTGAAAATTTGACACAGCATGCTCAAAACATGTCCAAATCGAAAAAAAAAAAATACCTTATGCACCGTTTGTAAACAGGTTTGGCTTGCCAGTTGAAGTTTTCACGCATACACTGAATTTAGGTAAAAAGTGTAAAATACGAAAATCACTGTATCTCGAAAAGATTGGATCTGTTTGGTCTCAAGAGGACTGATCCGACGGTTTTAAGTGTGGCGAATGCGATGCGCGCAACGGGACAAGCCTCCGAGGTCGCCGCTAGACGGCAGCATCATTGCAATGCTTTCGGGCAGAGATGCCCGAAATTACCCCGGGTGCCCGAAATTACCCCGTTTCACGGTACTGCGGGAGATGCGGCAGCCTGACGCTACCAAGGCGGGGCCTCCACGAGACCGCCGAGACGACCACCGGGACGATCGCCGAGGGGACCGCCGAGACGACCGCCGCGGAGGCCGCGCACGCTGCTTCCTTTGCAACGGCCTCGGCCACTTCCGCCGCGACTGTCCCAACAGCTCGCAGCGCCGGCACGACCAGGATCGGACGGACAGCCGCACTGGCAACCGGGACTCCGGTTCCACTGGCCGTCGTTCGGGAAACGACAAGTAGCCGCGTCGACGGGCGCGACGCCGGCTACCGTTGCCTCCACCGCCCACCGACCCGGCCCCGCGGCGCCCAGCCCCGGCGCGCCCCTCCGTGTCACGTGGTTCGCCAACGGGCTCCTCGACGCCCGGAAGTGCCGTTTCTTGCTGGACACCGGCTCGGAGTTCACAGTGGCACGGTACGGCCTCTTGCCTCCAGCGTCTGCCCCCAGCATGCAGGCGCAGGGCGCGTTCGAGACGGGCGCCTCCGCCGAGCTCCGCGGTCCTCGCTACGTGACGGCTGTCATCGCCGGCGCCGAGCTGACCGTCACCTGCTTCGAGGGCGCCATCCACGAGGAGTGCCTTCTTGGGGCCGACTTCGTGGCCACTCACGTGTCGAACCTGGACGTCGACGGGGATCGCCTGCTGCTGCGCAACGGCGGCGTCGTGCCGCTGACGCGGGTGTCCAAGCCGGCCTCCGGCATCTCGGCTGTGCTCGAGCTGCACTGCGACCGCCACGCGGTGCTGCCGCCCCACTCCAGCGCCGCCGTCAACGTGTCGGTCAGTGGTCGTGACTTACATGAAGTACCTGCTGCCGACGGCCACCCTCGACTGCCGCGGGCGCCTCCCAACCCCTTGGTCCCGGAACTGGCCATCCTGCGGCCTCGGGGGGGAGTCGTCCAGGAAGGCGTCCGAGACGGCACTGGGCTGGTGTGCGCATCGGGGGATGCCGCGTGTGAACCCGTGGGCGCACCGAGGGAACGCCCGTGTGAACCCGTGGCGGCACCGAGGGAACGCCCGTGTGAACCCGTGGCGGCACCGAGGGAGCTCACGTGTGGACCCGTTGAGGCATCGCGGGAGCGTGGCTTCTGGTTTGGCGCCCCCGTGCGCGTGCTCCGCACGCGGTGCGCGTCGTTCCCCGCCAATCTTCCCCCAGGCCTCACGGTGACCAGCACGCTGCTTGCCGACGGCGACGGCCGTGCCTTAGCGGTGACCGTGCGCAACGACTCCGACCGGCCGCTGACGCTACGCCGCGGCACTCACCTCGGCGACCTTCGCGTGTCCGCGATACTCCCGGCCCATATCAGCGCGGCAATGGCCGAGGACGCCGGCACTACCCCGGCCGCGGAGCTCCCCGCACCCTTGTTGGCCCACCTGGACTCCTGTAGCGCCGCCCTCTCCGAGCTCGAGGTGAACCAATTCCGGCAGCTGCTCCTCGAGTTCCAGGACGTGTTCTCGTGCGGCGGTGAGATCGGGCACTGCACTCTCGTCGAGCACGACATCGACACTGGAGATGCGGCGCCTATCAAACAGGCACCGAGGCGGCTCGGCTTCCACCAGCAGCAGACGGCGGACAACTGCATCCGGGAGATGATGGACCAGGACGTCATCGAGCAGTCGGACTCACCCTGGGCCTCGCTGATCGCCATCCTAGTTAAGAAGGACGGCAAGCCCCGGTTCGCCATCGACTTCCGCCGGCTCAACGAGGTGACGCGGAAGGACGCGTACCCGCTGCCGCGGAAAGACGACACGCTGGACTCCCTCCATGGCGCCCAGTGGTTCTCGTCTCTGGACTTGAGATGGGGCTACTGGAACATCCCCCTGGCGCCGCGAGCACGCCCCAAGACCGCCTTCTGCGTGCCCGGCCACGGTTTGTACCAGTTCAAACGCATGCCGTTCGGCCTCTGCAACGCCCACGCCACGTTCCAGCGGCTGATGGACCGACTGATGCCGCGGAGCCTCTCCCGGGTCTACCTGGACGACATCGTCATTCCGGGGGCCACCTTCAGCGAGGCGCAGTCAAGGCTGCGCGAGGTACTGGTCCGCGTGCGCGCGGCAAACTTCCTGCTCAACCCGAAGAAGTGCAGCCTGTTCAGCCGCAGCCTGGAGTACCTCGGGCACGTCATCGACGCCAAGGGAGTGTCCTCGGCTCCAGACAAGACCAACAAAGTCCGAAACTGGCCCACACCGCGGGACAAGACACAGCTCCGCAGCTTTGTCTGCCTCGCGCAGTACCGTGAAACGGGGTAATTTCGGGCACCCGGGGTAATTTTGGGCATCTCTGCCCGAAAGCATTGCGATGATGCTGCCGTCTAGCGGCGACCTCGGAGGCTTGTCCCGTTGCGCGCATCGCATTCGCCACACTTAAAACCGTCGGATCAGTCCTCTTGAGACCAAACAGATCCAATCTTTTCGAGATACAGTGATTTTCGTATTTTACACTTTTTACCTTAATTCAGTGTATGCGTGAAAACTTCAACTGGCAAGCCAAACCTGTTTACAAACGGTGCATAAGGTATTTTTTTTTTTTTTCGATTTGGACATGTTTTGAGCATGCTGTGTCAAATTTTCAATCACCTGCGGCAGATAGTATTGTAAATAGAGGCTCAAAACTAAAAAATTGTTACTTTTAGGGGTAATTTCGAGCACTGAAATGGCATGCAAGGGCATGCAGGGTTGTTCTGAACACTTTAAATTTCGCAGGGCTAGAGTGGTGTAAGCTTCTTCCAGCTCTTCAGAGCTCTTCTGAAAGATTCAGATAATCCATAAACACAGATAATACTCAACTGCCGCAGCAGTCGCTTTGTGGAACTTTGACTATTATTAAAATGGGCCAAGGCTACATCTGTACTTCTTATGTGTAGTATGTACACATCCTATCTTAGTGTCAATTATTGGTTCGTGACTAAAATTTTATCATGTTTACCGGGGACTTTGACTTAGAGAACGGCCGCATGGCTTGCCGGGTTGCTACGGAATGCAGAGTTTTCCAGAAAGCCCCTGTATCTTCCCAATTGTGCATAAGACTTGCCTCCCATGTACGTCAGTTTCAAGAGGAAGATCCACGACTCATCTTCGCGTGATATAGTGTGGCTTGAGTTGTACCATTATCAAAAACAAAAAAGGATAAAGGTTCAAGGTTAGACGTTCAACAAGAAGCGTCCTGAATAGCTCCACCCCACTCTCCCAAACATCAAACTATTTGTTCCAATCATGACTCCAAATTATGTATAAATGACCACCCCTACCATCCCTCCACATCTACATCCTTAAGAATTTCACATTTTATCACATAAGCTCAAAAGAAAGAGACAATTATTGATTTTGAGACCAAAATCAGAACGACAAGTCGTTTTTTCCTGGGGTGCCCGAAATTACCCCAAAACACGGGGTAATTTCGGGCACTGCTTTGGGCCCTCCACTGTAAAAACGGTAAAGCGTAAACATCTGGAATTGGCGTCAAATTGAAGCTAAAGGTGGGTAGATGATAAATTTTAACCCTCAGGTCCATGGCAACACCACGACCTTCACAATTTAAAAATACCTCTCAAAAGTGCCCGAAATTACCCCGTTTCACGGTACTACGCCCGGTTTGTGCCCAACTTTGCTGGCATCGCCGCGCCACTCAACGCGATGCTCTCGCAGGACGTCCCCTTCACCTGGTTTGGCTTGCCAGTTGAAGTTTTCACGCATACACTGAATTAAGGTAAAAAGTGTAAAATACGAAAATCACTGTATCTCGAAAAGATTGGATCTGTTTGGTCTCAAGAGGACTGATCCGACGGTTTTAAGTGTGGCGAATGCGATGCGCGCAACGGGACAAGCCTCCGAGGTCGCCGCTAGACGGCAGCATCATCGCAATGCTTTCGGGCAGAGATGCCCAAAATTACCCCGGGTGCCCGAAATTACCCCGTTTCACGGTACTGCGCGAGGCAGACAAAGCTGCGGAGCTGTGTCTTGTCCCGCGGTGTGGGCCAGTTTCGGACTTTGTTGGTCTTGTCTGGAGCCGAGGACACTCCCTTGGCGTCGATGACGTGCCCGAGGTACTCCAGGCTGCGGCTGAACAGGCTGCACTTCTTCGGGTTGAGCAGGAAGTTTGCCGCGCGCACGCGGACCAGTACCTCGCGCAGCCTTGACTGCGCCTCGCTGAAGGTGGCCCCCGGAATGACGATGTCGTCCAGGTAGACCCGGGAGAGGCTCCGCGGCATCAGTCGGTCCATCAGCCGCTGGAACGTGGCGTGGGCGTTGCAGAGGCCGAACGGCATGCGTTTGAACTGGTACAAACCGTGGCCGGGCACGCAGAAGGCGGTCTTGGGGCGTGCTCGCGGCGCCAGGGGGATGTTCCAGTAGCCCCATCTCAAGTCCAGAGACGAGAACCACTGGGCGCCATGGAGGGAGTCCAGCGTGTCGTCTTTCCGCGGCAGCGGGTACGCGTCCTTCCGCGTCACCTCGTTGAGCCGGCGGAAGTCGATGGCGAACCGGGGCTTGCCGTCCTTCTTAACTAGGATGGCGATCAGCGAGGCCCAGGGTGAGTCCGACTGCTCGATGACGTCCTGGTCCATCATCTCCCGGATGCAGTTGTCCGCCGTCTGCTGCTGGTGGAAGCCGAGCCGCCTCGGTGCCTGTTTGATAGGCGCCGCATCTCCAGTGTCGATGTCGTGCTCGACGAGAGTGCAGTGCCCGATCTCACCGCCGCACGAGAACACGTCCTGGAACTCGAGGAGCAGCTGCCGGAATTGGTTCACCTCGAGCTCGGAGAGGGCGGCGCTACAGGAGTCCAGGTGGGCCAACAAGGGTGCGGGGAGCTCCGCGGCCGGGGTAGTGCCGGCGTCCTCGGCCATTGCCGCGCTGATATGGGCCGGGAGTATCGCGGACACGCGAAGGTCGCCGAGGTGAGTGCCGCGGCGTAGCGTCAGCGGCCGGTCGGAGTCGTTGCGCACGGTCACCGCTAAGGCACGGCCGTCGCCGTCGGCAAGCAGCGTGCTGGTCACCGTGAGGCCTGGGGGAAGATTGGCGGGGAACGACGCGCACCGCGTGCGGAGCACGCGCACGGGGGCGCCAAACCAGAAGCCACGCTCCCGCGATGCCTCAACGGGTCCACACGTGAGCTCCCTCGGTGCCGCCACGGGTTCACACGGGCGTTCCCTCGGTGCCGCCACGGGTTCACACGGGCGTTCCCTCGGTGCGCCCACGGGTTCACACGCGGCATCCCCCGATGCGCACACCAGCCCAGTGCCGTCTCGGACGCCTTCCTGGACGACTCCCCCCCGAGGCCGCAGGATGGCCAGTTCCGGGACCAAGGGGTTGGGAGGCGCCCGCGGCAGTCGAGGGTGGCCGTCGGCAGCAGGTACTTCATGTAAGTCACGACCACTGACCGACACGTTGACGGCGGCGCTGGAGTGGGGCGGCAGCACCGCGTGGCGGTCGCAGTGCAGCTCGAGCACAGCCGAGATGCCGGAGGCCGGCTTGGACACCCGCGTCAGCGGCACGACGCCGCCGTTGCGCAGCAGCAGGCGATCCCCGTCGACGTCCAGGTTCGACACGTGAGTGGCCACGAAGTCGGCCCCAAGAAGGCACTCCTCGTGGATGGCGCCCTCGAAGCAGGTGACGGTCAGCTCGGCGCCGGCGATGACAGCCGTCACGTAGCGAGGACCGCGGAGCTCGGCGGAGGCGCCCGTCTCGAACGCGCCCTGCGCCTGCATGCTGGGGGCAGACGCTGGAGGCAAGAGGCCGTACCGTGCCACTGTGAACTCCGAGCCGGTGTCCAGCAAGAAACGGCACTTCCGGGCGTCGAGGAGCCCGTTGGCGAACCACGTGACACGGAGGGGCGCGCCGGGGCTGGGCGCCGCGGGGCCGGGTCGGTGGGCGGTGGAGGCAACGGTAGCCGGCGTCGCGCCCGTCGACGCGGCTACTTGTCGTTTCCCGAACGACGGCCAGTGGAACCGGAGTCCCGGTTGCCAGTGCGGCTGTCCGTCCGATCCTGGTCGTGCCGGCGCTGCGAGCTGTTGGGACAGTCGCGGCGGAAGTGGCCGAGGCCGTTGCAAAGGAAGCAGCGTGCGCGGCCTCCGCGGCGGTCGTCTCGGCGGTCCCCTCGGCGATCGTCCCGGTGGTCGTCTCGGCGGTCTCGTGGAGGCCCCGCCTTGGTAGCGTCAGGCTGCCGCATCTCCCGCAGTACCGTGAAACGGGGTAATTTCGGGCACCCGGGGTAATTTCGGGCATCTCTGCCCGAAAGCATTGCAATGATGCTGCCGTCTAGCGGCGACCTCGGAGGCTTGTCCCGTTGCGCGCATCGCATTCGCCACACTTAAAACCGTCGGATCAGTCCTCTTGAGACCAAACAGATCCAATCTTTTCGAGATACAGTGATTTTCGTATTTTACACTTTTTACCTAAATTCAGTGTATGCGTGAAAACTTCAACTGGCAAGCCAAACCTGTTTACAAACGGTGCATAAGGTTTTTTTTTTTTTTTCGATTTGGACATGTTTTGAGCATGCTGTGTCAAATTTTCAATCACCTGCGGCAAATAGTATGGTAAATAGAGGCTCAAAACTAAAAAATTGTTACTTTTAGGGGTAATTTCGAGCACTGAAATGGCATGCAAGGGCATGCAGGGTTGTTCTGAACACTTTAAATTTCGCAGGGCTAGAGTGGTGTAAGCTTCTTCCAGCTCTTCAGAGCTCTTCTGAAAGATTCAGATAATCCATAAACACAGATACTACTCAACTGCCGCAGCAGTCGCTTTGTGGAACTTTGACTATTATTAAAATGGGCCAAGGCTACATCTGTACTTCTTATGTGTAGTATGTACACATCCTATCTTAGTGTCAATTATTGGTTCGTGACTAAAATTTTATCATGTTTACCGGGACTTTGACTTTGAGAACGGCCGCATGGCTTGCCGGGTTGCTACGGAATGCAGAGTTTTCCAGAAAGCCCCTGTATCTTCCCAATTGTGCATAAGACTTGCCTCCCATGTACGTCAGTTTCAAGAGGAAGATCCACGACTCATCTTCGCGTGATATAGTGTGGCTTGAGTTGTACCATTATCAAAAACAAAAAAGGATAAAGGTTCAAGGTTAGACGTTCAACAAGAAGCGTCCTGAATAGCTCCACTCCACTCTCCCAAACATCAAACTATTTGTTCCAATCATGACTCCAAATTATGTATAAATGACCACCCCTACCATCCCTCCACATCTACATCCTTAAGAATTTCACATTTTATCACATAAGCTCAAAAGAAAGAGACAATTATTGATTTTGAGACCAAAATCAGAACGACAAGTCGTTTTTTCCTGGGGTGCCCGAAATTACCCCAAAACACGGGGTAATTTCGGGCACTGCTTTGGGCCCTCCACTGTAAAAACGGTAAAGCGTAAACATCTGGAATTGGCGTCAAAATGAAGCTAAAGGTGGGTAGATGATAAATTTTAACCCTCAGGTCCATGGCAACACCACGACCTTCACAATTTAAAAATACCTCTCAAAAGTGCCCGAAATTACCCCGTTTCACGGTAGGTCTCAAAGTTCGGCCACCAGCGACCGGCCCTCGTTGGCGGGCGGGCGGACAGCAGCCACGCGTACGTCAACGTCCTGCTGGGTAGCCGCTGCAGAGGTAGAAGGCTCTTCTCCTACCTGGCAGACCCTGGGTCTCTTGGCGGCAGGCTGCTCCGCTTGCTCGACGGCCTCCAGCCGCAGGGCCGCAGCGACGGTCTCGGCGAAGGTGTCCGGGTCCCGGCGGCGGATGTCCCGACGCACCTCAGGGTTTGCGAGGCCGGCGATGAAGGCCCGGCGCGCCGTGGACTGCAGCGGGTCCTCCGCCCAGGTGGGGTACGCCTCGCGCACCAACCCCAGCACGGCGTCGGCGTACTCACGGATGCCCTCCGTGGTCTTCTGCCGGCGGTGTTCCAAGGACGCCTCGGCGACGCGGGCACGGGCGGGCGGCGCGTACCTCTCCTGCAGGCGGGCGTGCAGCGCCGCGTTGTCGGTGTACTGGGCGGGCGGCAGGGTCTGCAGCAGCGCCACCGTGGGTCCGTGGAGGGCACGGAGAAGGCGACGTCCCTTCTCGGCGTCGTTCCAGCCAAACTCCCGCGCTGCGTCTTGGAACTGCGCGTCAAAGATGGCCCACGGCATGGTGCCGTCAAACCTCAGGTCGGGGGCAGGCCGCGGCGTCGGGTTGCGGGACTGCGCGGCCAGCTGGCGCAAGACGTCCGTCGTCTGCTTCTGGATGGCCGTGGACGCCTCGCTCCACCGGTGGAAGATGTCCTCCATGGAGCGGCCGGACGCGCCGGACGCAGAGCCCCGACGGGAGCCGGAGTCTCCCGGCATCGTGGTGGTCAGCGGCCTCCTTGTAGTGCAGCGAGCTCTCGGCACCGGTAGGGCTGTGGCCTTCTTCTCTCAATCCCACTTCTGACACCAAATGTTAGGGTTTAGCACGGAGAGAAGAAAGGCACGTCTGCACTGCTTGCTGGTTTATTGCCGATTGAAGCCGGGCGTACAAGGGTGGTTCTGTTAGCGGGGTTGCCGGGGATACCGGGTAGGGTACCGCCGCGCTAGGGTGGCCACATGGCCAATGCGGAGACGAAGGGGAACCTCTACACAATTTTCATGGAATTAATTTCTTGGACATGTACTCAAAGGACATGGAAAAGTGGGCGTTCACATTCCAGTCGATGGTCTTGTTTACATTGTGGCAAACTCAATTGAAGTTCACGCAAGGCAGTGCTGCCATCGTTGTAGCAGAACGCTCGCTACACAGTGTGATTAAAATGTTATATCAAACGCAACTAGAAGCCCAAATGATCAACAGAGAGCAAAACGTTTTACTTCAAGAAATGTCCAAGACCATGACAGCACAATTCCAACGGAGGGAACATCATATTTATCTTCGAGGAACTCCAGAGACAGCGTTTCAACGTCTTCAAACAAGGGCTCTTAATGAGGAAAGTACACTGTCCAAAGGTTATATCCAAGGTTTGCATACAATTTTGGAGAACTGGATGGAAGGTGAACCAGCTCTACATGCAGTCGTGGACGCCTCTAGTACTCCAGAGATCGTTCAACCATACAACAGTTAGAGTAAAAGTTAAGTGTCCAAACCGTATAATGTTAATTAGTCTTCTTAGATTAAAAATGGTTCTTTTTAGATAGGATTTAGCTAGTCAGGTTTGCAACACCAAGGCGAAAACCCCATTGTTTTAGTTAGGGGGGAATAGGACACGAAAAGTCTGTGCGCAGTGTTTATGTGTGTTACAGGAGAAATTGTCTTCAAGAATCGTCCAGAGTACTGTCAACCAGAACTACGAGAGCACAGCCTAGAAGTGCAGACCAGCAAATTAATCAATTTTCTGTATGTAGATTTATCAGTAGTTTTGATGATCAGGCTAAACGGTTGCACCCTATGATGGCGTCCTTGACTAGTTTTTGGACGTGCCACGGAAGTCGCTGTTGAACCACTCATAATGAGGATCATGATTTTTGTTCGGTCGTTGAGGGCGTGTCAAGGAAGGCCTGGACAACCTTACCTTGAGTCTGATGGGCCCAAAACGTGAATAGGTTTACAGCTTTGAACGAGTTTTAGGATCAAGAAGTGATGAGATTAGGCCTGGGCGATTATTGCTTCTAATCGTAATCGGTCGATGAATAAAATAATCGCGATTGGTGTCGATTAGCAGTTTGGTAATCGGTAATCGAAAACGCACACGATTAATCGAAAGACATAGATTTATCGGAAGAAACCGATTATTTAGAAATTGCCAAAAGAAGGTTTATACTTGTGACATGCTTAAAATAGCATGTCGTAAGAAGGTAGGAAAATCATTTAAGCAACCTTGAGTGTCTAAGACGACTTTTCTGCCTTAACTGGAAACATTTTCACCCGTTCCGCTCAGAATTTGAACAGATGCCGGATACGATAACCGATAAAGCGACGATTAATCGATAATCGATCATCGATAAATAATCGTTCAATACTTCGATTACCGAACCACTAATCGAGGGTTTGAAATAATCGGACGATTAACAAAATAATCGCGATTATTTTCGATTAGTCGATTAATCGCCCAGGCCTAGATGAGATTGTGAAGGTTTTGGCAACAGATCATTTGAAGTGAGAAACTTATTACGACTTAATGGTGAGGAGTGAGAAAGTATTTTCTTTTAAACGGGGAGTGGTGTAAAGAAATACGAGTTAGAAAAGCTACATCGACAGGTGTTCATTTTTATTTATCCTCTTCCTTTCTCTGGCATAGAGCTACCACCTTGGCCAAGGTTCCACTATTGATGCTCGCGCCCCAGTTCCCCTTCCACTTCACTCACTATTGTTGCCAAACCTTTAAATTGAGCCTCGCCTTTGGCCCGGCCCCGGCCTGTTTGCCCTTTACCACTCTAAGTGCCCAACATTACACATTCTTCAGTTGGTTTGCATACCTCCACTTAAGACAGTATATTTATTTTTCATATTTTCTCCCACTTAAATTTACTAGAAAAGATTTATTTTGTAATTAAAATTCTTAATGTGATTTTCTCATTTAAAATTTTCCCATAATAATTGAATAGTTTGAACGTGGATTCGTTTTAAGTTTAAATCAAATAGCATGTGATCTTGTCATCTAAACTTTATGGAAGCAAAATATTTTTCTTAGCTGGCACTGGTACCGAGGTGATGCCAGCAGGTATAAATTCTTAAAAAAAACAAATTGCTTGATAAAGTTTTAACTACGTGTTGTGTTTGAAAGACAGTAACAAACACCGAAATAAGTACATTAAAAAGGAACCATTAAAAGGTAAAATATAAACAAATGGTAAGATGTACATCAGTTAAAAATCTCAACAATAATGATAATGTCTGCTCTGCAGATTGGGCACTGAGACAGCTTGGGCTCGTCAGTGCCTGCGCACTGCCCGCAGAAAATACGGTGGCCGCATGGGATTGCTGCATGGGTCCTGTTTTCACTCAGGCAGATTCTGCAGCAGTCTGTCGAAATAAGAAAAGGGCGTAATTAACGACAGCATGCGCGGTAAAGAGCACAGATTGTGGTTGCAACAATACCTGGTGGAAACTCGTCTAAGACAACGGCAGCGCGTGCTGCGGCGGCGTTTGCGGCTTCCTGGACGCTCTGTTCAACCGCTCTTACCTCGCGCACTGTAGCCGCGTCCTCCGGGAGCTCCTCTGGCTCTAAATCAGAGAGGCGTAGTCCACGCCCGCGTCCGTGTCCTCGCGTTGTAGGTCGGCCCCGTGGACGCCCTCGTCCGCGGCCTCGTACAGGTGCTGCTCCTGCTGCACGGGTGAGGCGCGGCCTTCCACGGCGCCTTCCATGGACAGGTGAAGCATCTGGTTCGTCGACTGGCGAAGGAGGAGCTCGTGCAACCGCAGGGGCAGGCGAGGACGACCACGACCTCGTCTGACTGAGCCACGTTGGAGGTCTGAGAAAACAAATAGCCGTCAACCAAACGGAACATTACATGAACATGCTGCAACCTTTGACTCTTTTCGAAACTCACCACGTTCCTGGACAGGAGGGGAAAGAGGCGAAAGAGGATGTTCAGTAACAAAATCCTGAGTGCTGAAAAGATCCTGCGACAACTGGTCAGTCTCTAGTGTGAGACGTGAGCTGAAGTCAACGTGTCCTGGTGGCATGAGCAGTGACAGTGGCTGCAACACGTCCTGACTGCCTTCAAAAGATTGAGTCCTGAACATTCTCGTTAGCCTGGGTATCCTGTCCGTCATGGGTATCTTCACTGCCCTGGGTATCCTGAGTTGACGCACTTGACGGATCATCAACCGTATCTTCTGCAAAGAAAAGATGATAAGATGCTAACATGCACCGTGGAGTCATAAGCGTCTATACGATACAAAGCGTGACTTACCTGAATCAGCGACAGCTTGAAGTTGAACAGGGTAATCGGTAGGTTCCATACTGACTTAAGTTTCCAAGTGTAACTGCACGCCTTGCAGTTTTCGGGCGATGTTTTGTGCCGAAACAAGAAACTCCAGAACAGTCTTCTCACCCTTGTCCAATTGATCCAGCCATTTGTTGATCTTGGCATCCTGTCGAATCCACCGAGCATGGGGGTTTCTACGAGTTGGCTTGGCACCCTGGACACGGATCACATCCAAGTGAGCCTGAATCAACTCGAAGTTGATGGCCTCTGCAATCACAGTGCATGTGAATAAGAAGATGGACGATGACGCACGACAATGACAATTCTAATGACAGTTACTACTTACTGACAAAGTCCAAATTGGTCCAATCCGATCTTGAAGTGCTTTATGACTTGATCCAGAGAAGTTGTTCGTTCTGTGCTTGGAACGGTGTACACTAACAAGGTCAGTGCCGATTCTTACCATCCAAGTATCACGCACATAATCCAGGAACGTATGCAGCTCTCCCAGAATGCCGCTACATACTCATTGAGTATGTCCGCCGTCCGCTCCGTGCTCCGCCGTTCCCTGTTGTCCAGTCCCACCGTGCTCCGACGCTCCGTGTTTATCTCTCTCTATGGAGATTCGGCGAGTGCCCGGCAAACTTGGCAAAGGGTTTACGTACACCAACGGAGATGGTTATTTCTTCAAAATTAACGGTCGAAGGAACGGTAATGTTAACATGAAGTGTACGGAGTGCAACATGCGCAGGAAACTGCACTGTAAGAAATTATTGTTAATTTACGAAACATTTTAACACGATACATTTTGTAAAATTTTCTTTAAAAAAGATCTATTGAAATTGGGAGACATAATATATCTTGTATTAGCAGCTTCACGATATTTTTGATATTCCTGCAGAACATTTTGTTAAGAAATGAAACAGTTTTTAAATTTACAAAATACGTCAAAGAGATTAAGAAATCCGACCGGGTATCGAGCTTTGAAAACCCTTCCTGGTCAAGTTCTATTACGAACACCCTAGCAGATCCGTGGTAGCTAGGCTGCCATCAGGCCAGGAAGTCCTGGTTTAGATTCTCCGACAAACAGTTTATCATGCCACTATTTGGTGCAAGCGAGGCTGCATGTTACTTCCAATGATTAACGAAATATTTTGTAGGTATACTCAGTACCTTGGAAATTGATGTTAACGACGCATTTTTGGACTTCGCGACATCATTCATAGACAGCACTTTACAAAGCTCTCGTTCATAAAAATTTCCAGTGAAACCCTTGTAAATTTACAACAAATTTTTAACAGTGTGGAGGGAGAGCGTCTGATTGTCAACGCCACTGGACTGCACAGTCATCCACCAGACTATGTGACAGAGAAAGTGCTGCTTCTCAAGAAAGATTGCAAGGAAGAAGCTTAGAAAATCCTGGGTGGCAAGATTCAGAGCGTGTTTACTCAAGCCTGCGATAGGTAAGTCTTACGCCAATATCTGACGCCTGTTGTCTGCCCGCCGGCGATGGCCTGGCACCTGTTCTATTTATTTACCTGTTGTGTTGACGTGCAGGGCTGATGGGGCTGTCCGCTCAGAGATCACCGTCGAGTCATTTAGGTCGTCGATGTACCGGGCTCGCTCTGAACTGCACCCGCCCGTTCCGCAGGACTTCGAAGAGTTTGAGTCGTCCCTTGTTGACCCACGGTACTCAGACAAGTATGGGAAGTGTCCTGATGGCTCTCTTATGACCCGAGGCCTTGTGGGACCATGAGGTCACAGGTCACTCGTATTTACGAGCGATTTGATGCTCAATATTATGGTGGCTGCTCTCTGGCTATTTATTGATGGGACTTTTGCTAGTCGGCCTGACACGCCCCCATCTCTTCAGCTGCTCGTAATCTCAGCTTTGTATCAAGGAATGGTGAGGAACGAACTGAAAGTGCAATTTATTCGCAAACTTATGGTCAACGTACGCAAACTTACGCATCCTGTTTTTTACAGTTGTTCCTAGTGTGCTATGCGCTCATCGAAGTCGGAGGTTGCATATCGTGCCTTGTTCGAATTTGTGAAAGATTTGGCACCATCTCTTGCACCGGAGAACATTGTTACTGACTATGAGGCAGCATTCGTACTAGTGATCAGAGACCTTTTCCCTTCTACTATCCACCAGGGGTGCTGGTTCCATTTCTGTCAGGCATTGCATCGCGAGTTGGGTTTCCTCGGGCTCATCACTTTTGTGAAGCGCAACTTTAATGCATTGACAGTGATCCGAATGTGCTATGTTCTTCCTCTTCTTCCTTCGAACAAAATGATCTTCGGTCTCAATGTTTTTGAGTATGTAGCTCAGTATTGTTTCTTGAAGTTTAAATTAAAAGGCACGTGAGTTGTCTTAACTGAAAGGGAGAATAATTTATCAATTTATTCCCAGGCACTTGGGTCTGTTTGTACAACTGCTTCTCTACTCATTTGAATCAAATAAATGTATTTATTTTTAGAAGTGGGATAAGTATCCCTTTATAGATTAACATTTGTTTTTGGTCGTTTTTGGTCAATGATCATTCCTTTAAAAACTTTTGATTCAACTAATACGGAAATAACTTCACTCTGAAAAAAATCTTGGGAGTCAGGATCAACATTACAGAGTGAATGAATCAATGCTGGTTCAGGATCAGAGCTCACTCGCCTGCATTCAAGTTCCGTTACTGAAACAAACATATAAATCCTTATAGTACAAAATTTGTCACCTTTTTAAAAAAAAAAAAAAAAAAAAAAAAAAATCAATTTACGAAACAAAAGTTTAATAAAAGTACCAGAGATGGGAGTAAAATGGTGAAATCCCCTCGTTCCTGGGATTGTGACAGCCTTGACGGTACTTGCTCTTGCCCTCTCTTGCTTCAACTCATCCGAAGACAGTTGGAAGAAGTTGATTGTTTAGCTTAATTTTTGTGAGCAGAACTTGAACAAACTATCTGCATTTGTAATATGGTCACTATAAATTCTTTGAAGACTAGCCTTTGTAGCTTCCCGCTTCACAGCACCACTTAAGCCACCACATGCCGATTTGCCATGGCTCGTGGCAAAAAAACAGCCATGTTGCTCTGATGCCAAATTTCTCACGATGTTTGCATAGATTGCCTTGACAATTTTTGTATTGCGCTGCGCACCCATCAGACACATACATTACTTCATTAACTTCTGTTAATTTTTCATTGATGAAAGCAATGGTTTTTTCTTGGGTTTAGTTGACCATGCTGACATCATGTAGTATATCTTCTGATATAAAACATAGATTTTCATTCTTGTATTCATTGTTGGCATTTTTATAGTAGACCACCACCGGATGCACAGTGACTCCCTTTTTGACCAATGGTAGCCTTGGGATGCATCCTGAACAAGGCACGGGTAATTCATTGAGAAATCCATACACCCTAAATGTTTTTGTACAAATTTTGTACGAGACATTACAGTTTTTTGTGCAGATGAACTTTTCGTACAATTTTGTACGATATTTTGTACAAAAACGGGGAAATTTGTGCAGATTTTCGTACAAAAATTGTACGAAAAGTTCATCTGCACAAAAAACTGTGATGTCTCGTACAAAATTGTACATAAGATTTAGTGTGTAAGTATGACAGCTTGGTTTGGTGTCATCTCTTCTTTGAATTTTTTCAAAAACTCAGCCTGCTCTATGCTTATGTAGCGATGTGGTATTGATGTCCTAAGACTCACTGCCAGTAAGTGTATGAGCTCACGTACGGAACAAATCTTGGTACTCAGATCTGATCCGTCGGTTTTAGTCCATTTTTTGAATTAAACATCATCATCTACACCCTACATGTATTTGTACAATTTTGTACGTGGTCTCGCTCAATTTTCAACATGCGAACTTTTTCGTAAAAATTTGAACGCAGAATCGCACAAATTTGTGTGAAATTTCGTACAATTTTGTACGAAAAGCACGTATGCGCAAAATTGTGTGAGGGCACGTACAAAAATTGTACAAAGGAATATAGTGTGTAGGAATAAATCATCTAAAGGGTCCTCTGTTGGATCTTCTGCCACTTCTGGGTGTTCTCCAATCAGTTTACTTTTCACTTTGTCCTTCAAAAAATCTGAAATTTTTGGGACGGTCAGACACTTACTGCATAATCCAAGCATACAGTCTTTGGTTGCCGTTTTACAGACCAAAGAAGGAATAATGTCTCTAAGCCGTTCATTTGTTTCCAAAGCTTTCAATTTCAATTTGCAATTTTGGTGATATGTGCAAACGCACGCATTGTGAGTGCCAGATGCCCCAGCAGTCATGCACCACTTCGGTCTCAAAGCACGAAACGTTGACAGACCAATTTTTAAATTTAAATCTGCGTACTTCACCTTAAAGAGTTTCTATAGTTCCTTAAGATTTAAAAGGAGTCTCTTCTGAACACGAATCCCACCTCCAATGCTGACGCAATCTTTTTTGCCCGGCATAATTCTTGAATATTCATCATCATTATAAAAATCAATTATAAGTTGCTTTGTGGATTCTGGTAGGGTCCATCCTTTAACATGAGGCATGTCAGCAAATATCCCATGCTCAATCCTAATCTTTCTAGCTGTTTGTATGTAATAACGGCTCACTCCAAAAAAAAACTTTGACCTTCTCCCATGGTCCAGGTGAGCGGGCAAAGTGTGAGAAGCTTAATTTTCTCTCTTCTGTCACCACTAGGCAGTTTGGATCGGACTGCAGTCAATATGGCCATTAAATCTGGATCTTTTGGAGCAGATTTGGCTTGTTGATTTAGCACATCACTACAGTTTATCTCCAGAGCTAAACAAATCTTTTTCCGCAACAGGTCAGTAATATCCTCCACTTTCCGTTGGGCATATTGCGCCTTGCCAGCTATGGAGCGAGACGAAACTTTTAAAGGTGATAGGCCCAAAGTTTCAAGGTGGTCAGAGCATTCCGCTTTCAGAACAGTAGGGTCCAAATTGAGCCCCAGGCTCCCTGCTGTAGACTCGTTTGAAGATGATTGTGAACGCCCAACTAAAAATAAAATAGCTCTGTGAGTCTGGAGTTGCTTCACGATAACGACATGTGAATGAGCAAATGTCACCATAATACCTGATGTTGTGGCTGCTGCGCTGGCCTTAGGATTGGCCTCAGCCCTCGCTTTCTCGAGGCAATTGTCACACAATCACAATACTTTTCCTTCTAAATGACTCAAGCGCGCAGGGTAGGGTGTTCCGTCACCTCGAATTTTGTGCCCACGTGTGGTTTTTAAGGTCTAAAACGAAGCTGTGCCAAGTTTGAGCGCGATCCTATAATGGGAAGTTGAGGCGCATTGAGCCTGAAGTTTTCGGGGTCGGCGGCGCATCCGGGCGCACCGACACACAAAAGCGCGCCCCTTCCCGGCCTAAAGCGGTGCATACCCACAGGGAACACGTAGGCACGTTCACAAGGGTCCATAGTAAGCGTTAATCAACTCGAAAGCTCGGCTGCTACCACAGCCGCGAAGGGTAGGTGAGGCAAAGTCAAATTTTCAGTCGCACCTTCGTACGCCCAAACGGTGTGAGGCAGCAGCCCCTTATTTCGCGCGTGACAGCTGGGTCGGACAAGGAACTGATGCAGTTACTATTGGTCACGGTAGCGCACCGCGATCCCCGTCAGAACGCGACGCGAATGTCGCGGCGCTGCGGCCGCTCGTTTGAACATAGTGGCGCGCTGGCTTCGGGCCGTGCTGAGCCGCGCTACTCCCGGCGCTCGGGTCCCGCCCCGCCCGTCGCCAGAATGCCGCGCTTCGCCACGTTTTCAAACCGTGCGTTCGGCGCGACGCGCGCGCTGGACACATTTCATGTGTTGCTGCGTGGTAAAAGGCCCACATAGGTGAACGGTAGCTTGATCCTCGTTACGAAACACTATTTATTTCGTTTGCTTCAAGAAAATTCCCTAATTTTATGTACAAGAAATGTGACCTAATTTGTTAGTAGAAATATTCTCAATTCAGTTTCTTTTTGGCCCTAAGTGTATATATATATATATATATATATATATATATATATATATATATATATATATATATATAAAATATGTTATTTTTTTTCCAGGTTTCTCCGAAACTTAGGGCCAAAAAGAAACTGAATTGAGAATATTTCTACTAACAAATTAGGAAGCCGTCGCAGGATGATACTTTTGGTAATTATGCGACATGATCATTTTCGTTCTGTTTTGCACTAGGAACCTGCTGACTTGTAAGTTTTGACGTATTGAATGTTGCAGCAAGGTTCAGTATGGCCCCCCTTTTCACCCCCGATCCTGTCAGGACGGCCGATGGTCTGCCTTCACGACACAGATCACCGTCACCTCGGAGTGTCTTGATCGACCATGCTGACGGGGTTTACCGTGCAAGGTCCAAGTCATCCGTCTGTTCCGAGCGTGAGTTTGTCCTGCTTGTTTAAGAGTTGTGTTATGTTATTGAACTTCAGAGTGATGTTGGTCTTTGTCTGCAGGGCGGAGGGCCTCTATTCTGCTCCCGAGCGCGCTGCCGCTTCGGGTAGGCCGCGCGCTGGCCAAGTCACGTGCTATAGACAGCTCGCCGCCTCCAACTGAGTCGGCTGAAAACACTCAAGGTATTGACAGCTTTGGTGGTTGTATGACTGCCCTTTAGTGTATGCATACTAATGCCGCTCGTCCCCGTACCTAAGGTGAAACGGTTGACGCTAAAGTTGGGGACGACTCAGACGACGTCCCACTGGCGGCGCGCCTTGTGTCAAGACAGAAGTCTACGAAATTAGTGAAGTCCAAGCCCGTCGTTGGTAAGTGCCTAATCGGGTACATCAGTGTTTCTATTCAAGGTTTGCCTATGTGATGCGACTGTCATGCGCATGTTTCCAGTGACGCGGCCATGCGCTGTACTCCTTGAGAGGTGTGATGCTGCATCTGGCTCTGTGACTCCTCGTGCTGTCTCTCGAGAGTGTCGTGTCACCGTGGAGCGTCTTCGCGATGTCCAGCCCGGAACGGTCGAGCCGAGACTCAGGCAGCAGAGTGCGTCCCCAGTCCAGCGTCGTGCTGGCGTTTCTGTCGGCCGATCGTCACGACCCCGACGACGATCGCCGACTCCTCAACCTGCCGTCAAACACTGTGAGCGCTGCAAAAAGGTGTCCGCTGAGCAGAATCGGCGAAAGAAGAATAGGTGTCAGCCGGTCCGGACTGCTCGGAAGATGAAGGTTTGTAAGGTACAAACACTGATCCTTTTCGACGTATGACATATCTGTGATGCCACTTGTCTTACAGTTCGTCGTCGAAAACCGTCAGAGCAATGAATGTCGGCCAAAGGTGCTCTGTCCTATATGTGGTAAATTTGACACCGAGATCTTGACCACTCATTTGAAGAGAACCAGCCATCATCCCAATGCTGACGACATTGACGTGGACAGAGTCAAGGCTTATTGCGCTGCAGTGTTTAGTAGAAACGGGAGGGGACCGCTTTATGTTCCTCAGTTTCGCACTGATATCCTTGCTGCCACCATCTCTTCTTCTGACAACGCTGCGGTTGATGTTATTGTCAATTACATGCACAATCTGGGCATTGCCACAACGTTCGACAAGCTCATGGGTGTCCGCATCTATGATATGAAGACGGTTTTCCTTCGTACAGAGGTTTGTATGATTCTTCTCTTGTCGATGATTGTACTATGCGTTGCGATGTCTTACTTTATTTGATCGTTGTTTTTGTCTTATTGGTCTGATTTCAGGACGTTCCGTTGACACACCTTGACGCGGTCGTTTCGCAGGCTGATGACGAGCTGAATGAGAGCTCTGATGATAGTGAATCGACTGTTCCTATTGTCGGTAGTGATTCGGATGATTTGCGTGAGTGTTTGTTATATGTATCTTGCATGTGTAACGTTGAGACTCTCTTAATACTCAATTTTGTGATCACAGGAGTCCGTCAAGTTAGGCGCAGGGGAGATGCAAGCAGGCCCCTCTCATCACGGACGCGACGCGCGGGGGAGATGCAGGCAGGCCCCCCACATCACGGACGCGACGCGCGGGGGAGATGCAGGCAGGCCCCACTCATCACGGACGCGACGCGCTTTGGAGACGCAGGACGGCCACCAGAGATTGCCTCCTTCGGACATTTCCCGAAGGAGTTGAAGGCTCACCCCAATGTCAAGGAGGGGTAGCCCAACCGTTTGTGGTACTTGGTCTCTTTAAGGTTCCGGTATCCATACGGTTGCGGCTATTCCGGGTCATTCCATGTCAACTCAGCCTCGACCAGACCTAAGGTTCTCCGATTTCGACGAAAGTTGGTGAAAACATGGTAAATGTTGTCTATTTCACTCCCCTAAAACCGTTTTTCAAAATTTTAATTTTTTGAATTTTGGCGATTTTTTTGAGTTTTTGCGGGTTAGCGTGCAGTGTCTTTTTCAAAAGACCACAGTTTTCATAGTTTTAGAGTTACGGAGAACTTTTTTTTTTGAAAATGCTCGAAAAGAAGTGAACTTTATGAAAAAAATGTCCGAGACCATTTTGGTTAATTTTGGTCAAAAGTGTTCAATGTTCAAAAATTGAACATTGAACATTTTGAACTTCGCATCATTTTAAAAATCTGAAAAAAATTTGTTTTGTTCTTTGACCTATGAATAATATGTGTACAAAATCTGGTGGGAGCGTTTTGCGTTTAAAGAAAGTTATTCATTTTTAAAGACAGTGATGCGGAGTAGTATTGCGGGCTGCCGGCTCTGCGCCTGTCCCTGTCAGATCCAGGGGTGAAACTCATGACTCCACTGATTTCTTTTAATGTCCACCGGGTCGAAAATGCCCCTCAACTCCCCCCCCCCTTCCCCCTTGGTTTTCGTCCAGTCTACTACGAAATGTTTCCCTCTCACGTAACTATTTAGTACTACACAGGCTTTTGGGCTTTTGGTACGCGTATTTCTGTCACACATCTGAGAGCCTCGAGCGAGAACATTCCTCCCCCCCCCCTCGGCCCGCCTCGCCTCGCCCCGTCAACACCCGCACTGGAGTGAGCGCGCAGGCGCGTAGTGGCGAGAGCGGTGGTGGGGGTAAGGCTACGCCAGTGTTGCTGTAGACGCCGAGCAGCGCGGACGTGCGTCGCTCTAGCGTAACATTGTTAGTGATTTCTGCTCTATTTTTAAAACTATGGCGTGTTCCATTGGCGCGGCCCTGAAAACACCATGTGCTGCAAAGCCCCATCAGCTGTTGTCTTCGCTGGAAGCCCGTGAAGCCCATCTGATTAGTAAAAGGTGCCCCGTCCAGGTAAAGGTCGTCTGCCCGACACACTACGCCCAGTTTGTGACCAACTACGCGCGTGACCAGCGCACATGTCTTAACCCATTCGGGAACCACCCCAGGGTCAAGCCGACCCTGTTAAAGCCCGTCAGTGCATACCTACATGACAAGTGTTTGAATGTGATGCCCACTGTTATAGAAGGCAAAAAGGTTTGCCTCGGATGCCAGAAGCAGGTTTATGCTTTCTTGCGCTCTATCAAGGAAAAGGAAGCTTCACTTAAGACTGCCCCAGCGCCAAATACGCCACGAAACAGTTCATGTACGGTGCATTGTTGCACCCCTGCTGCCCCCGGCTTTGTGGTCACTACCACGGGTCATGGTCATGCTTCACCGCCGCAGTACGGCACTACGGGGCCGCCCTCTGAGAGCGGCACAAGCGAGGCAAGCTCCGAAGCATCTAGAGGCTCTGGAGAGCGCTGTTCGCCGTCAGCGGCTGTGATCCAAAACCTCAACAAGGGAATTGTAGCATGGGGGGCAAAAGCAACGCCAGTCGATCCTAAAAAACTGAAATACTCTAAAGGATATGGAAATAAAAAGTTCGGGCAAATATCAAACCTTCTAAGGGTAACTTTGAAAAAGGCCGCGGGAGAGAAGCTTAAGAGTACCCCAGCAACAGAAATGGAAATTGCAGGCCAAGAGATGTTGGCACAGCTGAAGTCCAAATATTCTGCAGCTAATACCTATGCCGAAAAAATCAGAGTACTTTCTGTTCTCCCGAGGAGCTGGACACCTCAAAAAATAATGCAAGAATTTGGTGCTACAAAGCACATGGTAGGAGTTATGAAAAAGCTAGTATCAGAACAAGGAATACTTAGTTCCCCAAACCCAAAACGAGGAAAACAACTTTCTTCGAAGACGCAACAGTTGGTGCGCGAATTTTACGACTCAACAGAAGTGAGTCGAGAAATGGCTGGCAAGAAAGACTGTATCACTGAGTTAGTTGACGGCGTTCGGACTGCAGTGCAAAAAAGACTGGTTATGGGGGACTTAAGAGAAATTTACAACTTGTTCAAAGAAAAACACCCGGATGTGAAAATCGGATTTTCTAGATTTGCCTCTCTACGTCCGCGCCACTGCGTGCTCGCGGGCGCCGCAGGCACACATGCTGTCTGCGTCTGTACCACGCACCAGAACTTCAAATTGATGTTTATGTGCGGAAATCTGGGTTCTCTGAAACAAGCCGATAACACTCTCGCTTTTGGACATTACAGAGATTTTTTGTCACAAAGTATGTGTGCCGCGCCGGAGGAAAGCTGTTACTTTGGCCGCTGCCTAGAATGCCCTGGAACTGATAGAGTTAAAGATAAACTAAGTGAATTGTTGAACCACAACTTTGTTTCTAAGGTGTCTTACAAGAGGTGGTCCAAAAAAGAAAACGGGCGTTTTAATCTCGACACAGTTTCTGAGGAAGTTGATGACTACGTGGAGACCCTGATTGGATTGATCCCGGAGTTGAAGCTCCATGACTTCGTTGCCAAACAGCAGGCCCAATCGTTTGAAAAAATGAAGAGCGCACTGCAGCCGGGGGAGGTGTTAGTTGTTCTAGATTTTTCAGAAAACTATAAATTTATTGTCCAGGATGCCATACAGGGAGCTTACTGGAACAATGATCAGGCAACAATCCATCCGTTTGCATGCTATTGGCACAACCCGGACACATCAGAGGTAGAGCCATTGAATCTGGTGGTAATTTCAGATCACCTTAAACATGTTACAGGTGCTGTAAGCAAATTTCAGGATGTACTCCTGAAATTTTTAAAAGATAAAGTGCCGAACCTGAAAAAAATATTTTATTTCTCTGATGGTTGCGCCGGGCAATATAAGAACAGGTACAACATGATAAACCTGTTATTGCACACGGCAGATTATGGCATTGACGCCGAGTGGCACTTTTTTGCCACGTCACATGGGAAGGGACCAAGTGACGGACTCGGCGGCACCCTGAAGCGATTGGCGACACGGGCAAGTTTGCAAAGGCCTTACAGCGGCCAGATACAAACCGCTTACGAATTGTTCGAATGGGCAGACGAACATTTGAAGGGCCTGAACTGCACTTTTGTGAAGTCGGTTGAAGTGCGAAAGCATTGCCGGAAACTGGCTAAACGCTTTCAAACAGCACCAAGCCTCACTGGAATTCGATCGCACCACGCTTTCATTCCCCGCTCAGCTGACAGCATCGAGATGAAAGTTTTAACTTCGTCCCTGGGTGGGAAGCTGATAAGACTTCGCGAGGAAGCTGGAAATGCGGACGACGAAAGCGTCATCCAGGAGGAACAGACACCATTAGATAATACGCTCCTGGACAGGTAAGCATTTTTCAGTGACTTCTGTAATCTTCTTATCGCTTATCTTACGAACCTAACATCGCCCGCTTGTTTCCAGTTTCCGTGATCGACGAAGCCGCAGTGTGGAGCCATACACTAGTTTCGTGAGAATTTCACCCAAGACCCCAACCAGGACACGCAACGGGTAAGAAAATCTCGCTAGGATTTTAAAACAATGTTAATAAAAAGATGCTAACTTAACATTCTTATTGTAGCGGTATACCCAGTTTACGCGCTGAGCTGAAAAGCGCAACAAAGAGAAAGAACGACTCAAGCTTAAGCCCTCCATCTTCCCCCACATGGAAGCTATCTAGGTAAAGAAATCGTTGCTAAAAACCTTGGTTTTTTGTAAAAGTTTTGGATTGTCATTATGAGCAGCTTTTCTTACTCAAGTATTTTCTTACTCATGCATTTTGAACATTTTCAGGTTGCGACAGCGTCGTCAAAAGGATTAAGAAGAATTAAACGCTGGAGAAAAAAATGTATTGAAAATAAACCTGAACTTTTCAGTGTTGCTTCTTATTTCTTCCCACTAGACCTGGGGGCTAGGGGAGGGGGGGGGGAGTTGAGGGGCATTTTCGACCCGGTGGACATTAAAAGAAATCAGTGGAGTCATGAGTTTCACCCCTGGATCTGACAGGGACAGGCGCAGAGCCGGCAGCCCGCAATACTACTCCGCATCACTGTCTTTAAAAATGAATAACTTTCTTTAAACGCAAAACGCTCCCACCAGATTTTGTACACATATTATTCATAGGTCAAAGAACAAAACAAATTTTTTTCAGATTTTTAAAATGATGCGAAGTTCAAAATGTTCAATGTTCAATTTTTGAACATTGAACACTTTTGACCAAAATTAACCAAAATGGTCTCGGACATTTTTTTTCATAAAGTTCACTTCTTTTCGAGCATTTTCAAAAACAAAAGTTCTCCGTAACTCTAAAACTATGAGAACTGTGGTCTTTTGAAAAAAACACTGCACGCAAACCCGCAAAAACTCAAAAAAATCGCCAAAATTCAAAAAATTAAAATTTTGAAAAACGGTTTTAGTGGAGTGAAATAGACAACATTTACCATGTTTTCACCAACTTTCGTCGAAATCGGAGAACCTTAGGTCTGGTCGAGGCTGAGTTGACATGGAATGACCCTTCCATACTTACGGACCATCGCTTTGTGGCTCGTGATGAGAGTGATCGTCGTGCCTTATGTGTTTTGGCAGTCCGGAATTGATGGCTTCAAAGTGATAGTCCATCGGATCAGATCGTGTCTATCCAAAGTGTGAAATTGTTTATTTCTGTAGTGTAAAGATTGGTATTGAGACGTCACTGATCGACTTGGTTTTGGTCGATCCTGTCCGTCTTTGTTATGTGTCAATCCGTCCTCATGGTGTCGTCAATTGCGACCCTACGACAAAATGTCCTTTATAAAACCTGATGCTCTAGGACGTCAGATCATTTTAGCGTCTTTAGCAAAATCTCGTACGAATGAATGTGTGCGCTTTATCGGCGACTTTGCGTGGCGCCAACCCCCCTGACTTAGAAAAAATCGTGGTTTAGGAGGGTGAATTTGTCACTTGCTACGGTGATTGATTTATATTCTTCCTTACCATCACCTGTCGTCCTCATTGGGCACATGTCCTCAGAGGTAGTAAAATCCTGCTGAGGACGTGACCCAAGGGAAAGCTAATATGTCGATTTGATCGATCCAGTCAGTGCGAGGGGCGCTCAGGTAGGCCTTATCATACGGGCTGTACCGAGTTCCTTTCACGCGCTGGAGGGTCGGCTATTAGTGAGTACTGGGGAAATATGCCTAGGCAGTCGGGTTCTGGTCCGGCTGCTAGCATTAAGACAACCTTCTTATGAAGGGAACCATAACTTGTTTCTTCTTTTTGTTTATGAACCTACTCTTTTATAATCGTATTTGCTGGTCGGGTTTCGTTATCGTTTCTTTGTCGTAGTGCTACGAAGTAATCCGACTTCTTGTATGCGGTCCTCTTCCACTCGTTACGTTGACCGACTATGTCGCTAGTCGTTTCCTGACGGCTTTGTAACCCTCGTAGTCGAGCGTATGTTTCGTTTAATTTAATCTGAGCTTTTTTGACCTTTTTTTCTTTTTCTTATTTGCCTTCTATTAAAAATTAGTTTTTTCTGTTTGCTAGCAACCATGGAGAAGGAGTTTCGTGGGAAACGGTTTCGGGTTGTGCCCTGTCAGAAGTACGGCAACTGCCTCTTCGACGCGCTGAGCATCGGGCTGGTTGGATCGCCATCCCAGTCTGCGCTTCTTAGGCGTGATGTTGTCCGTACAATGGGGGAGTTGTGGGGCGAGTTGGCCATTCACACTGACCAAGGCGGGTTGACGCCCTATGCTAGTTATGATGATTATCGTACGTTCAGCTGTGATGCCAAATGATTGTGGCTTTATGATTATTTGTCCGTCTTATGACTCCTCTGACATGCGTTTCAGGTGAACACATGTGTCGTGATGGCACGTACGGGGGCCTGGCCGAGGTCAAGGCTTTCGTGCATGAGTTTGATGCAGCTGTGCATGTTTATCAGGAGCCTGATTTCCTGGAAAGTTTCAATGAGACGGGCTTTACCCCGATATATTTGCTTTTCACTCGTGAGGGAGTTCATTATGATTGCATGATGCCTATCGGCGCTGACGCTCCAGCGAACGGGCGACATGAAGACAATGTGCTCCAATCGGCACGCTATTCTGAAAGTGTTAACACTGTATGGGCTTTACCTGAGACTGATTGGACGCCTTTCATCAATTATGGTTCGTCTGTGCCATCAGGTGGGTCTTGTTGCCGACTTTGTGTGCGTTTGTGATCCTTTCTCGAGACGTGCGCTGTCGTACGACGTCGCATGTGTTAACAGTCTGGTCCGTCTATGTGAACCTTTGTCAGATTACTGCCGTTTTGTACCGTTTCAGGTCACAACATAAGTCGTGACATGTTCGATGACGATGAAGATGAGAATGTTGACGATCCGTCGTGCTGTGGTGAGTTTGTCGATGGTGACGCGAGTGATCTATCGTCTTTTTCTGATGATTGCGATTCTGTCGTTGGTTTTTCATTCTTTTCTCAACCTTTCTTTCTTTACCAGGTCCTGATCGCGAAGAGGACGACATGTTTGAGGAGGTCCTTCGGACAAATTCATCCAAGACTAGGCCGTGCGAGGTCGCACGTCTCTCCGGTACGGCTCTCACTTAACGCGTTTCGACTGTTGTATGTGTGCCGTATATTGTCGTGTTATAGATGGTGTGTGTGTTTTGCAGGACTTGTTACTGAGCGGCCCTCGACTGCCCTTAACGATGTTGTCGGTCAGCATTATCTTTGGGCCGGGTTTTTCCAAGGTGATACCGCAGAGGATGTGGAGCCGTTGGTCATAGGGGAGTTAAGCGTTCCGTGTCCGGATTGCCCCGCTATGTACTGGGAGGCTGAACGTTTGGTCGCAACTGGCGAAACACCTGCCTGGTGTTGTGGAAAGAAGGTCAAGACAGCCGTCACTGAGCTTGGCAGGTTCAAGCCCATCACTGACCCAGTAGTTCGTGAGCTGTACTGTGGTACCTCAGACGATGCTCTTCACTTCCAGCAGAACATCCGGGAGTACAACAATGCTCTGAGTTTGGCCGTGCCGATAACAAATTATGAAGAAAGGAACACATCAACTGGTAAAGTGCTGAGTCTCAACGGCCGAATAACGTTCCAGTATGATACGTCTGTCGAGAGGGATTCCGGACAAGGGCAGTTGTTTTTCGTGAACATGACAGACGACGTCATCTCTCAGAGACTTCTTCGTTCAACTGAGCGGCCGTTGCGTCGCCATATCATGGCGATGCTGGAACGTTACCTCCGGGACAACAATGATCTCGTGAAAGTTCTACAGTTTGCTGGACGTCTTCAGTCTGAACGTCCAACCGAGTGCGTCTCTGTGCTTGTAAACCCACACCCTGATGGCTTTCGAGTGACCGACAGGTACGTGTCGTGGAGTTTCCCTGCCACCTTTGACTTGTCCTTCCGGGTCGTTTTCGTTTTCACTGAACCTCTGATTCTGATCTGTTTGCAGAATGGACCTGTTGAGAGACCCGAACGCCCTGAGACCGTTTGGTTCTGATGTTGTCGCTGCTGCGTATGTTGGCGGACGGATTGGAGTGTCATATGATGTGGCCCTCTACCCGACGACTGGACCGTACGAAGCAGTACCGTCTAGAGTCATCCACGAGGCCAGTCCGTCTTTGGATCTGCTTCTCTATCCACTGATCCATCTGCACGCGGAGGACGCCTGGGTCGAAGTTGTAACGCCTGCTGAAAGGCTCATCCGGCCTACACCTGTGTACAGATCATCCAATGCTGGCACGCTGCGTTCATACTATGGGGCCAGAATCATGGACCGCACCACCCCTGGGGTGCTGTTTAGGTGTGGAACCTTATACCAGCAGTGGTTATGTGATGCTGGCGTCAAGATAGAGGAAAACAATCTTTCATATGCTGACAAGAACCAGGCTGAGTTGCGGGTCTGTCAGTCAGACAGTCTGCGTCGCTTTCTGAATAGTGAGGCTGAGAGGGCTTGTAAAAAGCCTGGACGCATTGTTATTATCCCTGAGAATGTCCAGACAAGTGAGCGTGCCATGTATAACAACTACATGGATTCGACGAGGATTACCATGGAGTATGGTGTTCCCACGCTTCTGTTGACTGCAACGACGAATCCCAAGTGGCCCGAGATTACCAGTGAGCTTGCTCGTCTTGGAATGGGTCCAAATGATTACATCAATTGTCCTGACATAATTGTACGTGCGTACCTCGCGCGGTTGAGAGTACTTCGTAGCGATGTTATCAACAAGGGTGTTCTTGGGAGAGTGGTCGGGCACAGTGGGATACATGAATGGCAGTCTTCATTCTTGCCCCATTATCACATGGCCGTGATCATGAATGCATCGGACGTGCCCCAGACCGGCGACGATGTGGACGCGTTAGTATCTGCTGAAATCCCTTCTTGTGAACATGAGCCAAGAGGACACCTGTATGTGATGAAGTACATGCTGCATCGGCCTTGCGATGGAAGCTCTCCTGGATATGATAACCCTCCTTGCAGACCGAATGGAATACCGTGTAAGGCCGGATTTCCGTTCTCTCTAAGAGACCATACCATACTCACAAGAAAAGGTCCTCTACTGAGGCGGAGGAATAGACCTCCTGTCTGGAGTATACAATACAGTTGTTATGTTGACAACCGGTGGGTCATTCCCCACAACCTGCGGCTTGGCCTGCGGCACAATATTCACCTCAACATCATGATCTCCGGTGCCAATCCGAGCTACAAATATCTCTATGGGTACATCACCAAGGAGAGCAGAGGACAGTGTGTGCAGGGTTCTATGGTACGTTACTTTCGGAATCAAATGGATCAGAGTGAGACCCTTGACTGGGATGAGATCCAGCATTTCAAGGACATGCGTGTGATGGGCCCGTATGAAGCCGTCTTTAAAATGCTTGGTGTCGCCGTCGCAGAACTTAGTCACAGTGTTGAAACGTTGCCTATTCATCTGCCTGGCAAGAAGTATGTGTACTATCGAGGAGATCCTCACACCGCAGATCTTGAGAGGGCGTCAAAATTGGAGGGCTGGTTTGAGCTGAACCGACGTGATACGTCTGTTAATCATCTGCTTTACTCACAAATCGTGAGGCGTTTCAAGTAAGTTTTTCTGTTAATTATATGCTATTCCTTTCAGTTATACCCTTCTTTTAAAGTGTGTGACATTGCATTTGTTTTCATCTGCAGGTGGCATAGAGGACAGTGGGTTCCGAAGACACGTGGAAACACTTTGGGACGTATTATGCATGTCAACCCGTCTATGCGGAACCAGGAGTTGTTTCATCTTCGACTCATCTTGCTCAATCGGCCAGGGTTGCAATCATTCGAAGAGGCTCTTACTGTGGACGGTCAAGTGTATGACTCGTTTGTTAAGACATGTAGGGCTCTAGGACTCAGCGAGACAGAGCGGGTCGACTACAACCCAGCGATGGCGGAGGTCTCATCGCATGGATCGCCCAATCAGATCCGGTCCTTCTTCGCGACCCTTTTAGCCACCTGCCATATCTCCGACCCCGAAGAACTGTGGATGAACCATCGGATGGCCATGAGTGCCGATTTCCGGCGGCGAGGGTGTGGCACTAGGGAGGCCCTGATTCGAGCGAGGCGAGCCGTCCTCTCTCTGCTGGAAGAGATCGTGGGTGAAATACCCGATTTTGTGATTGTGGACGACGTTGACCCTGATGACTCTTTTGTAATGGCTCCTGAACAACGGCATTTTGATTTCACTGTGCCAAATCGTACACAAGACGGTGACGAGGATTCCGATGAGGGTGAAGAAGGGATTCCTGGTGACGATGAGTTTCGCCGTGTTGTGTTGATACCTGATGCCGCTGCGGAAGAGTCGTCTGCAGTCACTTCTGAACAAGTGCGCGCTCATCTTTCCACCTATACCGACGAGCAGAAGGTTGTCCATGAGGCCGTGATGGGTGCTGTGCGGGCTGGTCCTTCCGACCAGGCCAATTTCTTTTCTTTGGTTGCACCTGGGGGCTGTGGCAAGACGTACGTCTACCGAGGCCTTATTCTTGATTGTTGTGCTTCCGGGATTGATATTGTTGCTTGTGCCATGACTGCGTTGGCGGCTAGTCTGTTGGAAGGTGCTGACACTTGTCATAAGACTTTTGGAATCCCCATCAGGGCCAGGACCGATGGGACTCAACGGTCCTTTATCCAGACAGACTCTCCCGATGGTCTGCGCTTGTTACGCGCTGGCCTCATAGTCGTCGATGAGGTTTCTATGATGGCTAAGTGGCAAGCAATCCTTATTGATCATCTGCTCCGGGTAAGTGCGGTCATCCACCCAACATCGTCCTGTCTGTGTCCGCCTTTTTTTTACGTGTTCAAACCTTTTGTTAGACAGCGAATGATTAATTTTTTATCCTTTTTTTGCGTTACAGGATATCATGGGCAAGCAGGACGTTCCATTTGGCGGCAAAGTCGTGTTGCTTGGTGGCGACATGGGACAAATCCTCCCTGTCCTAAGACGTGCTTCACCTTCGGCCCTCATTGATAATTCACTGCCGCGATGGATGTATTGGAGTGAGCGGACCGAGTTGACTTTGTCAAGAAATATGAGATGCACGTCTGATGCCGAGTATGCCGATTGGGTGCTGAAGGTGAGGGATGGATCGGCTAACATAGGTTGCAGTGATGACATACTAGTGCCTGGAGATATGTTAGTTCCTGCACCTCTCAACGTTGACGATGTCATTCGGGACCAGTGCGTTGTCCAGAACCGGACTGAGTTTAATCTGGCCTCTGCGTTGGTGACCAAGGTAACGTCGTACGCAGTTTGCGTGATTACATCTTAACTCGTATCTTGACATTTGTTTGTATGTTTTTGTGACAGGTGTACAATTCCTTCACTCACCAAGACCTTGCTAACGGAATCATGGTCGCACCCACCAACGAGGACGCTCGGATGGTGAACGGCATCGCGATTCATAAGATGTCTGCTCATGGTTCATCCAAACATTATCTCGGCAGGACAAGCGTTGCCTTTCAGGATCGTGGGGCTCAGAATGAGGACAATCTGGGAGAGTTTATTATGGCAGAGGAGGAGCTTCAAAACATCCATGCCCCAAATCTACCGCCGCACGACCTGCATCTCAGAGTGGGTTGCATAGTCATGCTCCTCATCAACCTGAACAAACGTCTTGGACTCTGCAACGGCACAAGATTTGTCGTCACGAGACTGCTGAAAGACGCCATCTGTGTGAAGCGGCTCATCCCTTTTCGGGGCGTCTATGATGAATTTTTCCTACCCCGTATGCTGATGCGAAGCGACGACATACCGATCGCCGGGAGCGTTCAGAGATATCAGTTTCCTGTTGTGCTGGGGTTCTGCGTGACGATTAATAAGAGTCAAGGCCAGACGTTCGAGCGAGTTGGACTCTTCTTGCGCCGTGCCGTGTTTGCTCACGGCCAGTTTTATGTTGCTGTGAGCCGGGCTGGCTCCAAGAAGAATGTGTCCATAATAGTTATGAAAGGAGTTCAGCAAGGGCCGCGTAGTCACTTCCGAGGCGGAAAAGGGCAGCGTCATCAGACGGTAACGAAGAACATCGTTTACCGTAATATCCTTCGACGCTGAATCTTTGAGGTATGTACCGTCGTCGTACTGATCATGACGGGATGTGTTTTGTGCACACGTATTTATGTTTTTGTGGAATGTTTCAGGATATGCGCATGGGAGAAGCAGGCCGGCCCAATTGATGTAGCGTGTCTGCCTCAACTTGGCAGATGCTACTACGTGTTTGATTGATTTGTTGCTGACGTTCATACTTGATTTTATTGATGATACAACTGATTTGTCCCTTGTAATTCGTTTTTTTTTTTTTATCGCAGAGTACGTCTCTGTAGTACCATGATGATCTATGTGATAATTTGAATCACGACTGTTATTTGTTTTCTCAACATATCCATGTGAGATAAATTTTTGATCGTTACAATGAGCATAGAGTTGAGCGCTAAAGTAGATAGGGCGTCAGTGGATTACATTTTGTTTGACTCGAGTTTGCCTAAGGTAAGAAGCGTTATATGCTTTGTACGACAATAAAGATTTCGTAATAGATGGTGTGATTTGATGTGTCTGTGTTGTGTCTCATGCTTCTATAGTGTCTTCTTCATGCCTGATTGAAGACCTTCAACCACGGACTTGTTTGCTGATTGTTCATAAACAAATCCTATTCCTGTGAGTGTTTCATACTCTTGCTTCTTTGATGCGGCCTGATTAACTGGCCGTGATACTTGGGTGAGTCTCTGTCTGCTGACTGTATGTTGCATTCTAATCGCTGTCTTCATGCTTCATGTGACGTTTGATTACATCCCGTTTTTTCTGACTGTTGCAGGTTGTGTATGGCGGTGTCAACATGACTCATTCACCTGCCGATTATTTCTTTTATTTGGATAGTTATTTTTGATTGCTTTTTGCCTTGAGCTACTGAACTTCATCGTGCTCACTGTGTATTTGCTATGAGGGCTTTATATTCTGGCTCTATTCATGATTCGTTATCTTCTTGAATCTCCAAAAATGAGAAAATCTGTTAAAAGGTAGAGTGTGTTCTGTCTGCTTATGGTCGCGACTCTTTTGTGGTCCTCGTGCTGTATGAGTCCTTTGTTTTACGTCTTTCTTTGTCATTTCTGCATGTTTCAGATCGCGCGCAAGGGAGGAGCAGGCTGGCCCACAGTTAGAGATTCACTGCAAAAAATTTTCTGAAATTTAAGACATAAAAATGTCTTAAACTTAATAATATTTTGAAATGATATGAAAACTCAGAAAAGTTTGTGAAAAGTGCTATAATTTATTACATTTACCAAAACTAAAATGAAAAGTAAGAAATAGTTGGTAAATTTCAAAACCATTTTGAAAACTTATAAACTGGGTTTGTCAAAACTAAGGTTGCCTTTCAAAAGTAATTATTCCTCTCTTAAAATCCAGATGACTTATGACTTTTCACAACTAGATTTCTGAAACTGTTTCAAGTAAAGGTTGAACGCTTCAGCGAGTGCGGTCACATTCAACGTAAATCGAAGGTTTAGTTTGATAAATTCCCGCAAACTGTTGACAAGCTACTTCTCACATGGTATGGTCCACAGTCAGCCGCTGGGTCCAAGGCCACCTTTCACAGACCTGCCGCTAGGTGGCGCTTGGAGCGCCGTGACCATTTCCCGATTAGTATTTCCAATTAATGTTTCTAAAATACCTTCTTTTTGCAAATGATACTATATGTTGCGTTCGTAAATATCTTCTCTATCGGTTAGCTAAAAGTATTTAACAAAATATTACACTGATGTAGAGAAAAACGCATTTTCATGTTGCCACTCGCTGGCGTCTACGGTCGGACCTGAGGTTAGGTGCACGCACAATCCTCCTCCGTTGTGTGGTTCATCCCACCAGTGACGAAAGCAGGGAGAGTGGTCCTCTTTCTTCAACATCCTATTTTTGAGTGCTGATCCAGTTCTAGTGCATGATGCACGTTGTAATGAAGACTTCCGTCACACATACATTGTATCTCGGACGTCAGTACAGTCGTTCTTACCTCCCACTTTAGTCTAATATAATTATGAAATTTAATAAACAAAATTCTATGAGTTTTAAAAATTTGGTTATTAGTTTTAAGAGGGGAAAGTTTCTTACTTTTAATAGCAAAAAATCTTTGTAAACTGCTTCACAAACTAGTTTCTTAAAATTAAGATGGATTTTTTTTGCAGTGTTGCCTCCTCCGTGATGATTACGGAGGAGTTGAAGGCTCGCCCCCAATATCAAGGGAAGAGGGGGTAGCCCAACAGATTGTGGTACGGTGTATTGTAGATCTCACGTATCCATTCTGTTGGTGCTCCCACCGAACCCGACGCCATCGGCCCTCACGATTGTTTTGGATAGAACGTCCTGTCATACATTCAACACCGCTTCACTCGCTGGGTCCTGTGTCGTCATGGGTCCGAATGCGTTTGTCACCTTTGACCGACTGTTATTTCGACGAGTGTCGCACAATTACCTGAATGATTGACGGTCTGCTGTACATCCCGTGAGTAGGTCGTGTGATGGCTGGGTCGTCGTTTGCATCGTAGATTTGGCCGCACTGTTGAATGTCTGATCGGATGGGAGACACATGACACGGACACTGAGAATATAACTGACACTGCAGTGCGCCGTGTCATGCGACTCCCCCCTCCCAGGCTTCTTCAATTGTCTCTAAAGGAAGGGGGGGCGCACTTGGGGCATCCTGTAAGGGACCTCTTCAGCGCTCTTCTTCGATGTCTGCTATTAGCCGATGGTCAATGAAGACTCTTCGTTTCCGGCGTCAACGACGTGGACGTTGCAGATGTATGACGCCATTAATTTTTAAACAATATGATTGTGTTACATAACTTGATTTAGTAACATTTGACCTTTTTTTTTTTAAGGTTAATCAATGACCTAACTTTTGATTGTTTTTCAACATTTTTTTGGTATATTTTTAAGGAGATTTTATGAATTATATGGAGATTGTCAACACGTGAATACTGACTTGTGATTGACAACATAAATTGATACACATGAAAAGTTTTCAAGTGGCGTCCATTGAGATATATATGTTCTGATTAAATGGTTATTGGATATGGTACCACTCTTGTAAACGTTGCCGAAGGAGTTGATGTTAACAATAATCGATGAATTTGGTAGGGGCAGTTTTGGATGATGTTATGGATGGAGAGATGTAGCTGGTTGATTATAAATGTACCGGTGACCTTACTGTAGTATATCAGAGTGATGTTTGAGGTTGTGGCGGTTAAGAGATCCCATCTGTGTATAGGTTGCATCGCAGAATTGGCACTCATAACGGGGGCGAATGTTTTCATGTTCGCGCTTGAAGTGATCAGTTAATGCGCTTCCCTTTCTGAACACCGCATTGCACACGAGACACACGTTTGTGTTGAATCCAAGATGCGCCTTAAGATGAAACATAAGTGATGATCTTTGGTTAAATCGTTGACCGCACACTGTGCACAGGAATTTGGGCTTGCCGTGTTTTGCCATTGTGTGGTATTTGAGGCCGTTTGCAGACCAGAACTTGAGGGGGCATTTTGTACACTTGTGTGTTGGAGATGCGACTGTAATAGTAACAATACGATTCGTTTATAATCATATCCTCTGTTTACCGTGTTCGTGCTGTCCCGGTGCAGGTCATAGCTCGTCGTCCACTCTTACCTTTATCACTATCGTCTGAGGACAGTCTGATTTCAGGTTCCTCGCTGATGTTGCTCAGTCTCAGAGAAAACGATTCCTCATCTGAGACCTCGCTTGTTGGTTGGATGTCACAGTTGAAGAGTACGTCTGAAACATAATAAGGACAGGGATGACATTCAGTTTGAGCGATTTCGTCGTTTTATGATATGTAGTTGTGGAACGTTTTACTTACGAGATGGGATGGAAAACGTTGATGGAAGTTTTGGACTTTGCTCGATGTCTTCATCTACACATGTCACTTCATCTGGCACACCGATTGTCTTAAGGAAATCCGTGACGGACACTGCTTTGAAGTCTGAGCCTGAACAGATGTGTTGTGCAAAGGAGCGAGTGAGTAAAAAGATAACTGCGTCTTCATGATGTGGCATCTATGCTGATCGAACAGGATACTTACGTTCGATGACATAATCTGGGGACAAGGTGTTGGGCGTCCACTGTTTTAACCGCTTTTCGAAATCTCGTGATCGTCTATCTTCTAACCACTGCTGTTCCATTGTTACAAGTTTGTTGATGCGATCTAGATGAGGTTCGTGTGCGAGAATTGTAAGCTGTGAATTGCCCGGAAATGCATAATGGAATAAAGGCTGTGTTTGTATTTATTACTTACCCTGGGTGTCTAACATCATTTTCTGGATCGTGGCTGGAGACGGCGGTTGAAACTCTGGAGTCGGTGGAATTGTGAGTGCTACAACAAAGGACAAAAAAATACATTAAAACGTGTGAATGGAACTATGGATCGTGCCTTGTGCGTGTCTTCTTCTGTGCTTGCCGACGTCTTACTCAAACTATGGTGTGACATTTGCAACTCATCAGTATCATCGCATAGAATCGTTCCTTCCTCTTCGTAGACGGATGCGTCGATGACCCTATACTTAGACGATGGTCCCTTTGTGAGCTCTGTAACAGAGAGACATGGGTCATTTGACATGTATGGTACACTTTTGAATGTAGCTCTTCGTGCCTTATGTGGCATGTGAATGATGTTGCGTTGTCCGTTACCTGTCCTACTGGGTGAAGTTTGGTGGTCGGTGTTTGATGCGATCAGTTCTTCAATATTCACCGCGGCAAGAATCTTGTCTGAATCGGTCGAAAAATCAATTTCCATTGCAGCCAACATTTTGTCTGACTCTGTCGATTGTTCGTAGTCCAGATCAGCAAGGAGTTTGTCAGACTCTGTGGTGATGTTTGCAAGCGATGGAATTGACTCTTGGATGTCTGTTGGGAGAGAAAAACAAAACGACAAATTAATATTTCTTATGTGTGGGAGTGGACACTGTGTGAACATGGATATCGTGTTTGTGAGGGTTCCTTACTATTTGCTTCTTCTGTAGATACAAACTGATTCATGTCGAGGTGGTGCATGTATTCAAGTACCTCTCCTGGGAGGTACCATTTAGGATCGCAGACACACACGTTCAACAAGGTACACTTAATGCTATGAGCAGTGTATGCCGACATTCTTGATCTGTCTCTGGGTCTTTCTGTATAACAACAATGACGGTGTAAGATTTGTATTTGGGCACCTCATGCATGGTAACTACATATGATTAAGAAAGTGAGAGTGATTGTAATCGACTCAGTGTGTAAGATCCTTCCATTGGAAGGTTGTCTCGATGCTCGCATACAGACTGAGATCTGTATGGTCATAACATCTTTCCCCAGTACTCACTACCAGCTGACCCTCCAGCGTGGAGAAAGGACTCGGCATGACCATTAAGGTCAACCTCGGTTCGTTCGCCCTTTCTCCTGTTTGGATCGTTAAGTCACGCTTGCTAGCTTTCTCTGGTTCACGCCCCCGACAGTTTCCTGCTACTGCGAAGGCGTGCATCCAATGGGAACGACCTGTGAAAGTTGGATATAGTAGACACTGGTACTTACCCGGGTAAGCCTATTTTTCCTCTTTCCGAAACTGCGAATTTTTCTAAGGATAGGCACTTGACGCCACAGCAAGTCGCTATTTGTGACTCAAATATACGTCGCACGACCATCAGTGTACAAAGAAAGTTGTTTGTCTACACGAGAGACGTCATTTTGTCTTTATTCATTTTCGCGAGTCTGGTCAGTCTGAGGAGCGAATAACTGTTGAGTGATCGCAATGTTCAAAGGCATCTCTGATCTGAAAAAAACCGTTGCTGGTACTGTGATGGGCGTGATATTGACATCTTAACGGACCTGGTGTTTGGCTGTTCTGAAAAAAATTGTTCGCTTGGTCTGTGAGTTAAGGACATTGCAGATCTAACCTAACCTAACTTTCACGGGCTTGTACTCCGAAAGGGCTGCAAACCGGGTGGGCGGCTCAATGTGGCGGGACTTCCACGCTGCGGCCCCCGCAGGGGGGTCAGCAAGGACCGGGGGGTCTGGGGGGCAGGGCCCCCCAGGGCGGGGGGTCTGGGGGGCAAAGGCCCCCCAGCACCACAGTCAGAAGCGAAGGCCTTTGCAATAAATGTCTCAAGTTCATAAGGCGTGGTTGTACCCCGAAGGGGCCACTTATCGAAGTGGCGAACACGACAAACTGAAAGCATCAACAGGGATGTCTTCGCCGATCAAGAATGAAAGTGTGGCGCATATATATATATATATATATATATATATATATATTATATATATATATATTATATATATATATATTTATATATATATATATATATATGTATATATATATAAAAGCTTGGGGCGACTGTTTGAAGTGTTATTCGTTTTTACCAGTAGCAAGTTCTGTAAGCTGGCCTCATCCTTGGTCACTTTTCCATTGTAATGTTTGATGAGAGCTTCACCTGTCTCTGCAAAGTCGTTGACCACATGCAGTGCAGCGGCAGACGCCCTGGCTCTCTGATATGTGGGGTCCCGCTCCCACAAAACAGGGTCTTTACTCAAAAACGAACTGTCCAGACGCAATATATCAAAAAATTGTCTTGTCTTGGAAGTGACGAAAAAGTTCAAAGCAATGTCACTTAAGTAATTAGGTTTCTTCTTTGGCGGAAGAACATATCGAGGCACGCCTCTTTTCACTTCACACTGAGAAAACCTTACAAACTATTTCGGGCCTTACAAAGAAAAGTAGTTTGTATAACAAAGTATTTTGAGCATACATAAGCTTACGAAGAAAATACTTCGTAATTTACAAACTATTTCTTCGTATAACAAAGTATTTTTGTTTGTTATATGTATGCTCAAAATACTTCGTAAGGTTTTAAGAGTGCAGGCTTAGTCAGTGCCTCAACCATTTTACGCTTAGTTGTCCAGTTAACAAGATGATCAAAGAAAGCAAGAGCTACGGTCCCTCCCCAAAATACCAAAAATGATTTGCAAAAGAAGTAGCTGCAATGTCAGAAATCCGTTTGTCAGGGTACTTCAGATTTTTTTTTTTTTTAATGTCAAATCCTGTCTGGGTGCTGCAATTGGGTCTGTGGCAGTGAACCATGGCTCAATGTAGGTCACTTGTAGAAAAACGCACACATCTCGCGCGCGTTCTAATAACGCCTAATCCACTGGAAAGTCGCCTTAAAAAATATTAAATTTTTTAAGTTAATATTTTAAAGGTGAAACCGGTGAATCTGTCCATCTCGCGGTGGCGATAAGTCCATACCTGTTGCCCCAAACAAACAAATAAATATACAAAAGGTAAATAATTCTTCCCATAATACGGGCGGACGTCTGAGCTATAGGAGGCCTGAAGTGAATCCCCTTGTCTGGAACACCGCCGAGAAAAAACACTGTCAGCTACAGCAAATACTCATAGTCCTCACGAATCTGAGGTTTCTGAAACAAAGAGTCAGTTTCTAAAATGTTGCGGAGGCGGAAGGTACTGGGATTGCACTAGAAATCTGACTGACCTTCAAAGTAGCTGTAGCAAAAGACAAAATTTGCCGCACTGTTTCCTCCGTCACAATGACACTGGTATGTGGGACATTGGTGACGGACTGAAATTTTGCATGGTCCATTCCTTCCCAGGACTCAGCAAATCTTTTACAGAGTACTCCAAGGTCCGAATTACTGGAAGATTCTATAAGTTTATCAAACAGCGCCTTTGGAACAAGCTCCAGAGCATTGTGCCAGCATGCACACTAAATATATTTGTACAATTTTGTACGTGGTCTCACACAATTTTCAACATGCGAACTTTTTCGTACAAATTTGTACGCAGAATCGCACAAATTCGTGTGAAATTTCGTACAAATTTGTACGAAAAGCACGTATGCGCAAAATTGTGTGAGACCACGTACAAAAATTGTACAAAGATATTTAGTGTGTGCTGAGTACAAAAGTCTTCTGCCCCCGATTGCTTTCACACTAAATTCCTTTGTACAATTTTCGTACGTGGTCTCACACAATTTTGCGCATACGTGCTTTTTCGTACAAAATTGTACGAAATTTTGCACAAATTTGTACGATTTTGCGTACAAATTTGTACGAAAAAGTTCGCATGTTGAAAATTGTGTGAGACCACGTACAAAATTGTACAAATACATTTAGTGTGTTCTCTATTAGGACAGCAGCACCCAAATTCCTGCCGGTGTTGGACCGTGTGGCGACGGAGCATCGGGCGCAGACCAAATGAATTATCTTCCGCTCTTCCAGTTGACGTACGACCTCGTCCGCTTGGGCTTGTCCAGTCCCATTGGGAATTACTCCCGCCCCGAGAAACTGCTCCACGCCCTGCCCGGTCACGCAAACTGAAAGGCGTTCCACATCCTTCCCTTCCCCAACCAGGGGCGAAACCTTGATTCCGTCCCAGTGAACGGTGAGGACGGCCTCAGGCTGGAAGCCATCTCGAATGGCATCGGTCTCTTCCTTCCGTCGCGCCGCCCGCCGTCTGTGTAGCGCTGTTCGGCTGATGCCGCCCGCTGCATGGCTCGTGGTGGGGAAGGACGCCGCGATGCGCGCAGCGTCGCGGACTGACACCGCGGCTCGGTCCAAATTTTCCTCAAAAGTCCCATTAGAAGGAAAGGGATTAAACATTTGGTCCGCCTCGTCATCAGAACAGTCGCTATCGGTCTCAAAATCAGAAACAATGTATGCAAAAAAAAAGGGGGAAAAAAAAGACGTTTTGAAATATTTCTTATTTAAAGTATGTATTTCCACCAGGATATGAGGCACCTTCGCAGGGAAGTCCAAAATGAGGCAAGGGTGGGGGCAGCCTGTGCCGTGCCCACCCCCCTTTCCCCCCACCCCATACCTCCATATCCCTCGGCTCGGTGGGTGGGGCCGGCGGGGGCGGGATACTAGGCGGAAGTATATACTTTTGGAGAATGACGGCAAACGACACGACAGGTTAGGGCTGCGACAAACGTTGTGTTCCTCTCCTTCACACTTTGCCTTTGTTGTGACTGGGACCGCATCAAATTTGCGCGCCTTCCCCAAGGGCCCGTCCACCATGTAACCCCACCTTCCCTTAGGATGGAATGACCCTTATACACAGTAATGTTTCGCTACGCACTAAATCTTACGTACAATTTTGTACAAGACATCACAGTTTTTTGTGCAGATGAACTTTTCGTACAATTTTTGTACGAAAATCTGCACAAAGTTCCCCGTTTTTGTACAAAATATCGTACAAAATTGTACGAAAATTTCATCTGCACAAAAAACTGCAATGTCTCGTACAAAATTTGTACAAAAACATTTAGGGTGTAGGGGTAGGTTGGGGAAGAAAAGTACAAAACGGCTACTTTGCACTGTACAGAAGTTACAAATGAGGCTTCAACTAGTCTGCTCTGTGGAACTGAAAATGTAGTCCCTTCCCGATGAAATGGTTCACTTTTTATCGATTCCAGGTCATCACAGGACGGACAACATGCCAGAATAGATGTGATTTCGGTACTTCTCGAAAAGGGTAAGAAAAGGACACCACCGGGAAAGAAAAGTACAGTGAAACTCATTGCAATTTGGAACCATACTAGGACCAATCTTGGTTCAAATGAGGTTTTAGCCTAAAGTGGGAGGCAAGGACTTGCCATTATTTCAAGTTTCGACAAAATCGGTCTATTGGTTCTGATTCTTCATGGATTTATAATGGGCAGTCCAAGAAGCCTTTTCTTAGTGATACGAGGGTACAGCTTTTCTGTACTTTTCTTCCCCTCGCCTCGTAAATGTCCAATAACTTCTTCATTTCTAGTTTCATTCTATAAAGTGTGTTAACATTTTTAGTTTGTCTCGCCAAATAAAATATTTTTCCGTGACCAATTTCATATTCACCCCACTTCAATAAGTTTACAGGGCGTACTTTCCTTCCCCAATGCCTGTACTTTTCTTCCCCAGGGGACTGTACTTTTTTTAGCCGTTTCATTTCCACTTATAACATTTTTTATTCAAGCCTAAGAGCATCAAACGATACTGATTTTCAAAGGTGATGGTCTAAGCTATAAGTTGGTACCACACATTCGACTGGCGGCTGATTCTGTTCGAAGCTGTACTTCAAAGTACGAACAGTTTTAAAAAAGGTTTTCATGGTCCTTTTTAGTGTTTTAATCAACCATGCGTTTTGGCTCCAAATATTAAATAAAGAACTGGGCAAAATTTATTTTTTTTCAGCGGAATGACCACCTTTTCTTAAAGCACACTTGAAATGGTTCAGTAAAGTCTCAGTGCGGAGGCACAGCAGGTGTTCGTTTTTTACCCGAGTCCAGAGTGTACTTTTCTTTCCCAACCTACCCCTAGCGGAAGCAAATACTTCTCCTTTGAAAGTCATCAGTTCGTTCTGAACGGAAGTTCACAGCATTTAGAAAGATACCACTGCGGGCAAACTCGGACTGTTCTCATGCAAAGTGAGGCGAAACAATTCCTTAGTAAAACCCTAAACAAACTTTAAGGTTTTGAACCTCTTCGTCTGCTTTGCTTTGCTGTCTCCGTGCTGACTGCCGATACTCTCGACTCGACTTGACTCTGGCGACTGGAAGCGCGGCGCGCGAAGATTTTAAACGGGTGAGCTCTCCCGTACACTCATTCCCAGCACGGTGAAACCGATGTCTGGAAATTTCCAGATATTTTTTCGCATTTCCAGATATTATCTGGAAATGGCCGTTTTTTTCCAGATAATATCTGGAAGTGTCTACTTTTTCCAGATAATATCTGGAAATAGTCAATTTCCAGATATATATCTGGAAAAAAAACGGCATTTCCAGATAATATCTGGAAATAAAATGTTCCAGATAATATCTGGAAATATTTTCCAGATAATGTCTGGAAACAAAGGCCTTGACGCCGAGGTCCACGGATTGGCGACCTGGGGGTCCCCGAAGGTGTCCTCGAGGTCCCCAGGACACGGGGAGTCCAACGCCGAGGTCGCCGACGCTCTGGGACAAGCGGTTCCGGAGATACGAGGACGTACCACAAGGAGTCCGTCAAAGCAACTTTTTAGTCGGAGGCCAAAATCATCTTCGGCCTCTGGCTGCCTTCCACTTGGGTGTCCGGGACTTTTGACTTCGACACTGCGTTGGGGTGCTCCTGGGCTACCAGGAACCCGTCAGGGGTCGTCGTCGGACCTCTGGTGCGCCCAGGATGCCGACGAACGTGGGTGCTGTGCCGCCACACGGTTCAACACCGTTGCCGCCACCACCCAGGTGGTCCCTGGTGGTGTCCTCGAGGTCCCCAGGACACGTGGAGTCCAACGCCGAGGTCGCCGACTCTCTAGGACAAGCGGTTCCGGAGATACGAGGACGTACCACATGGAGTCCGTCAAAGCAACTTTTTAGTCGGAGGCCAAAATCATCTTCGGCCTCTAGCTGCCTTCCACTTGGGTGTCCGGGACTTTTGACTTCGGCACTGTGTTGAGGTGCTCCTGGGCTACCAGGAACCCGTCAGGGGTCGCCGTCGGACCACCGGTGCGCCCAGGATGCCGACGAACGTCACGCACGCCGGAGCGCCGTGGCGTGCCGGGTGCCTGAACGATCGTCGCCGCCGCCGCGGACGCTGCCGCCGGGTCCTCCGCCGCAACCGCGAGCTTGGACGACGGGGGCTGACGCCGTGGGCACCGACGCCGCTGACGTGTCCGTCAAGGCCACCACGGCCAGGGCCAACGCCGCTGCCGCGTGCCCGGACGGCTGACGCCGCCAGCGTGTCCTTCGACGCCACCGCGTGCTTGGACGGCCGGAGACGACGCCGTTGGTCCGACGGCGACCCCTGACGGGTTCCCGGTAGCCCGGGAGCACCCTAACGCACTGCTCAAGTCAAAAGTCCGGACACCCAAGTGGCACGCAGCCAGAGGCCAAAGCGGCCGTTCGAGCACACCGCGGCGGCGGTGACGTCGGCCGTCAGGGCATGCTGTGTCGGCGTCGGTGCCAACGGCGTCGTCTCCGGCCGTCCAAGCACGCGGTGGCGTCGAAGGACACGCTGGCGGCGTCAGCCGTCCGGGCACGCGGCAGCGGCGTTGGCCCTGGCCGTGGTGGCCTTGACGGACACGTCAGCGGCGTCGGTGCCCCCGGCGTCAGCCCCCGTCGTCCAAGCTCGCGGTTGCGGCGGAGGACCCGGCGGCAGCGTCCGCGGCGGCGGCGACGATCGTTCAGGCACCCGGCACGCCACGGCGCTCCGGCGTGCGTGACGTTCGTCGGCATCCTGGGCGCACCGGTGGTCCGACGGCGACCCCTGACGGGTTCCTGGTAGCCCAGGAGCACCCCAACGCAGTGTCGAAGTCAAAAGTCCCGGACACCCAAGTGGAAGGCAGCCAGAGGCCGAAGATGATTTTGGCCTCCGACTAAAAAGTTGCTTTGACGGACTCCTTGTGGTACGTCCTCGTATCTCCGGAACCGCTTGTCCCAGAGCGTCGGCGACCTCGGCGTTGGACTCCCCGTGTCCTGGGGCCCTCGAGGACACCATCGGGGACCCCCAGGTCGCCAATCCGTGGACCTCGGCGTCAAGGCCTTTGTTTCCAGACATTATCTGGAAAATATTTCCAGATATTATCTGGAACATTTTATTTCCAGATATTATCTGGAAATGCCGTTTTTTTTCCAGATATATATCTGGAAATTGACTATTTCCAGATATTATCTGGAAAAAGTAGACATTTCCAGATATTATCTGGAAAAAAACGGCCATTTCCAGATAATATCTGGAAATGCGAAAAAATATCTGGAAATTTCCAGACATCGGTTTCACCGTGAGGGCGATGGCCGCTTCCCAGGACGGGTTCTGGGAACGGGGAAGAATTTCCAGGAGCCTTCCTGGGAATCGCAAAATATTGCCAGGGCCCACCCCGGTTTTCCTGGACCGGCGACTTTTCCCAGGGTCCACCCTGGGATTTTTTCACTATTTCCAGGGTCCGTCCTGGGAACACGTCAGTTGTCCTGGAAACACGTAAAACTTCCTGGGAAATCCCAGGGGATGGATTCACCGTGCGCGGCCGCAGCAGCGCGCGCTTCGACGGCAGAGGGATCGTCCTCATCAGTAGCTATCATTGCCCGGACCTTGTCATACACCTTTCAAAAATTAAAAATTAGATGAAACTAAAAATCTACAATCATTGCAGGGGGGAATAAGTCGAGGGGTGGGGGAATGCGTCGGAAATAAGAAAGGCGGGGGCCTTAAAGCAGATGAACTAGCTGGCTGGGGTAGTATGAAAACTGCACCACGCCATATTACCCATACCCAGAGACTTGATTCTGACTTCATTTCCACTAACACACAACTTCAGCAACAGTTCCCGTTTGGCGGTTGAATGTTGAACACAGAGCAGTGAATGTTGAATAAGACTCCTGTTCTTGCCAACATAAACTACTAAATTAAGTAAATTTATAGAGAAAATTTTCCCTTAAGATGATCTTTTAGGAAAAACGGAAATAAAAATTGTATAAGTTTTGAGTCTTCTTGAAAAGGAATCTGGTGATAAAAGCCCAAATTCAAATACTTGTGCCGTTCCTCTGTGCCGAGCATGTTCTTGAATGTCCTGAACATGGGGTCAAGGAAAGTGGCCATGGTATGTGTCTCGGTGAGCTGCACCACTTTGCTCTGCTCTCTGCACATATGGATGTGCACTTTATGCTTTCGCTTACTCGCATAATTTCTTAAAACTGTCTTAAATCGAGGGAGAAACTACTTCTTAGGGTCCTGGTACTCTGTAGGTTCCAAATTCAAAGAGCATAATATCGCATTTTCAAAAATCGCAGCATAATGCATTTTCGCATAATCCAAGCAAAAATCGTATGAAAAATGGCGGTCCACTCTACAAATCGATCCAAATACGCCACTTTTTCGGCATTATCGATGTTTAACGTTCATACGTTTTTAAAGATGCCATTTCGTGCCCTTACAGTGTCTGATTTGTGAGTAAATAAGTAAATAAGGCACTGCACGCAAAACATGCCATTTTGCAGCGGACCGGGCAGCAACATTTTTCACTTTATCACCACAATTTTTTTTTCTGAAGTGACTGAAGAACCACAAATTCAACCCTGTCTTCGGATTTTAGAGTGAAGCTTTAGTTTTAAAAAAAAATAATCCCCAAAACACTCTTCTTTTGACCCCGCTACACTAGGATCCCCCCTTAATATTGACATTCAAGTCTAATTCCACTTGACCATTTCCATATGGCTAGTAGTTTGTTTTAAATTCAAAATAAAAATTATCTAGTCTTTTTTTCCCTGCACTGTTTTTCAACGAATGTGACGTCATATTCGTTAAAAATGTGAATTTTGTCACGTTTGTTTGAATATGACGTGACGTCACATTCGTTTGAGTGTTGACCCACGTTCAAACGAATGTGACATCATATTCAAAGAAACGTGACAAAATTCACATTATAACGAATATGACGGGGGTCAACCAAGACTGTTTTAGACGTAATGGACAATTGTGACCCAGAACTGTACCCGAGCATTTTTAAAATGTTGTGTATTTTAGCCGCCTTACTAGTCACTGTTGCGACTGCGGAAAGGTCTTTCTCAACCTTGAGACGCCTAAAAACTTGGTTGCGAACGCGAATGACGCAAGATCGACTTGTAGGGCTTGCTCTTCTTCATGTTCACAAAGACATTGATGTAAACCCTGACAAAATAATTGATAGATTTTCAAAGTTAAGAGCAAGGAGACTGGATTTTCAAATTTAAACTGCAATTATGAGTGTTTTTAAAACCGATTAAAATATGTCTACAGTAATGAAAAAAAAAATGATTCCCCCCCCTCCCCGCGCTTTTCATTGAGATGACCCCACCCAAACTGGAATCCTGTGTACGCTGTCAAATGGAGAGTAAAATCGCCATTTAGACAACAAAATTGGTGTGTTAAAAACAGCCTCATGAGAAGTTGACGTCAAATGACAAACTATCTGCAAAAGAAAAGAAGGCCAAAACAACTGTAAATTACAAATAAAGCAGATAAAAAGATTGCTTGATCTTCAAGCTGAAGAATAGCAGAGATTTACATTGAATGAAAATCCTTACCTTAATGCGGACCAATATTTCATCACTCAAAGGTTTAGATTTCCTCAAGGAATCCAAAACAAGGAAGATTTTCTTAGTAATTCAGCAATTAGCAAAATCAATTAGAATCCAGTGGTTCCTTCCGACCTGCGTTGGAATTAACCACAAATCATAAAATAAACTGGTTTGCCCATATAGGTCAGGGTCAAAAAGTAATCCCATTGCTATAAATTGTAATGTATTAGTCGGAAAAATTAAAAGCCTGGCATTGGCTTTTGCTGCAACCACATTCAAAATCTTAAAAATGCGTCTATGACACTGTCAAACAGCGGTGCCAGGTAAAAGTGACTCGAAATCAGAGTAATGGGCTGTGCAGCCCAGGATGTTGCCGCTGTAGAGTGGCGGAACGACGGGCAAGTTAATTGGAACCTTCGCTGATATCTGTACATTCTGAGAACATGGGCTAGCCCAATCTGAAAATTCAGACAACTTTTTTAGGCACGAAGTAGCCTTATAGCCTCACCGGTTTTTTTTTTGTTTTTTTTTTTTTATTATTATTATTGTCAGTCTGGCCCCTTATGCAAATCCGAAATTTTCTATACGATTTTGATGAGATTTGGCAGAGTGGTAGAACTTTGTACCTTGATTTCAGTGGTGAAGTGTGGTTAAAAAGTGTAGGGCCAATTTTGAGAAATTTTGAGTTGAAATCGGCGTTTCCATGGCAAAACTCGACTCGTCAGCTAAAAACACAGGGAGAGGGGGGAGCCGAGCCACCGGAAATGAAATCCAACCAATAGCAGTGCTCGTTTTCGTCTGTGTACAGCTTACACTAAAAACGCTGGCTCTCTTGAAAAAGCGCGTTCGAATGGAAATTGTCTTTTACTGTAGCTCGAAGAGCTCCAACAATAGCACAGACGTTGTTTTTGAACGTGGCCATTTGGATCGGCCGGTCGGTTGGTGATTGTTGGGCAGAGTGTACCTGGCGCGTGCGCATAGACTCTGTTGTTTTGCAGGTAGTGAAAGTTCGAGAAGGTATCTGAGAAGTGTAGTTCTGTTCCTTTTCGAATTTGATCTGTAGCATATTTTCACTTTTTTGAAAGTTGAAAAACTCTTGATAAAATGAAAATATTGCAAGGGACGATTCATCAAGGTGACGTTGTGTTATTTCCTGATTATTATGGAGTGCAATGCTGTTCAATTAGTGTACTGGCTTGCGCTTATGCATCAGAGCGGAATCCAGCTCTTTGGAGTAAATATGATATAAACCTTTGTGTCTCTGTAAGTGAACATCCATCAATTTGAGATTAAACTGTGATAGCAAATTGTTCATTTGGTATGTTTTGATGTTTCAGGCTGGAACAAATTTGCATGCTTATTCCAATCCATTACCAAAAAGATTTTTGTATCCACATGAGGTGATGAAGAATTTTAAATTACCAAATAACTCCCACGTTTATTTGTTGGCAGAAAGGCAAGAAAAGTTTTATGGCCCTGTTCACAATATTAGTGGTTTTGGACATGAATTTCTGTCGGCACTAGTACAGTTTTATCAAAGTTCCAGATTTGGCATCCTCACATGCAATGATTATTCATTTGCGTTAATGAATGTGGAAAATACTTTCTGGGTTTTTGATTCACATGCAAGAGATAAAAATGGTAGGTCTAATGGTGATGGATTTGCAGTTTTAATTAAGTTTGGCAATATTGAGGAAATTGCTGTTTATTATCGAAATATTTGTAATGAACAAAGCAGTTACAGTATCACAGAAATAAATTTTGTTAATGAAAAGGGATGTGATGAGGGTTCATTAGGAGGTTCTATTTTGAACCAACCTGAACCAAATAATAATGAAGTTAGCGTAAGTTCATTAGGAGGTTCAATGTTGAACCAACCTGAACCAAATGGAAATTACAGAAAGGAACCATTAGGAGGTAAAAACCATCCTGGTCCAAGTTCATTAGGAGGTTCAGTAGTGAACCGACTTGAACTGAAAAAGAATGGAAACAAAAAACCATTAGGAGGTGAAAACCGACCTGGTCGTTACAGAAAGGGACAATTAGGAGGTAACAACCAACCTGGTCCAAGTTCATTACAAGGTTCAGTAATGAACCAACCTAAATTAAAAGAGGATGGAAACAAAGGACCATTTGGAGGTGAAAACCGACCTGGTCTTAGTTCTGTCGTATCTCTCGGGGTGGGGCCGGAACGATGGTGAATGAGGCACAGGGTTTCCCAGCAGTATGTCCACCCCGGAGAACACGACGTGCGAACTGCCCCGAGTGGAGAGCCGTGGGGCGTTATATCCCCGCCGCGGCCGGAGATGCCGATGCATACGCGGGTGTGTTTGCATCAACAGTTCCGGCCGAGGCGTCGCGCCCGGTAGATGGGCCAAGGCCGAACCGTGGACCATGTACCGGCGCGACACGCCCCTCCCCCCGGCGAATAGCAACGTGTCCCCCGGAGTGTACGTTTATTCACAAACGAAAGATACAAAGTACACAACTTTCACAACTTATTCACAAATGAATGATACAAAATACACAACATCAGTACCGTCGCCAGTAGCCCTCGTAGCGGCGGGGCGGCCACTGCCGCTCCTGGAGGGCCCTCCCCACGACGTCCGCAGCGTGCGCCGCCGCGTCCGCTGCCCGCCGTGCCTGCGTGGCGGCCTCCGGGAGCGGGGCCGCCGGAGCCGGGACGGATGCCGCCTGTGGGTGCGGGAACCCGTGCCTGGCGACGACTTGCAGGAGGCGTGCCGCGATCCTCATGGCTTCCGCCAGGCCGCAACCTGGGCCGCGACACTCGGCGTGAGCGGCCAGGGCAAACAGCAGCCCTGCCGCCCAACGCAATACCTGCGAGTGGGGAAGCCTGGTGGTGTCCGTGGCGGCGTGGTGGCGTGGCGGCGGGGGTGCGTTGCTCTCGGGATCGCGGGGTCGGCGCCGGCCGGCGAGGGGTCCCAGGGGGACGGCTGGTGGTGGAGAGGGACGAGCTTGGTCCATGGCTCGGCGTGGGCGACGGCGGCGGCGTGATCTCCCCGTAGGCGTAGAGGCGGGCGTGAGCGTCGACGGGGCCGGCGGTACGGTGTGGGAGAGCGTGCGCCGACTGGTGTCCGGGCCGGCCGCTGGCGCCGCTATATACCGCCGAGGGGGTTGCGGACTCAGCGGAATAGGGGCCCGCGCGACGGTGTTTGCGAGCGTAGGCAGCAACACACCACGGCCACTGCGAACAGCCCGCAGGCCAGTGTTACCGCCGTGGCGGCCCCCGCCGACAGCCAGTGCAGCAGGCGGGACAGGGCGTGCGGTCCGTATGCCAAAACGTCCCCTAGACCCGTGTCGGTCCCGCCGGCTGCCCGGATGGCCTCCGCCGTCCGCAATGCCGACCGGTGGGCTGCCACGAAGGACCAGGATGCGGCCTCTTCGCCGACGCTCGGGGAGTGCTGCACCACCCGCGATACGGCCGGAACCAGGCGCCCGTCGTGGTGGAACGGAGCGACGGGGGTGGCGTGGGTCCACGACCGACACCGTGTCGCCGCGCTGGCCGGGATGTACCTCCCGCTGAAGTATTCCAACCCCCCGACACATGAACTGGTCGCCGCTGGAGGGGGCGGCGGGCGTGTCTTCACGACGAACACAGTGTCTGACAAGAACTCCGAGGAGAACGGGGCGTGCCCCGGAAAAACCTCCGACAGCACATTGTCGTTGATGTGGGCCAGGTGTTTCAGCAGGATGATCTGGTTGCGCTCCAGCTGCACCACGCGGTTCCCCAGGGCGGCTAGGTCGTACTCCATGCGGAAGCGCACCTCCTCGAAGTCCTGCTGCAGCACTTCCAGGTCGTCCCACGAGGGCACGGCGCCGGGGGTGGCGGTCACGACCGTCTCGTAGAAGCCGACGGTCGGGGGAGCAGCGAGGCGCGCTGTGCGGCCTACCCACTCGGCGTCGCCGAGGCCGGTGTCCTCGGTGGTGGTTGCTCCAGGATCCGGGGCTGGGAACTGGTCAGGGAAGTTGTCTAGTGGCGTCTCGGTTCAGATGGGGTCCGTCCCAGTCGAGGAGGGGGCCGGCAAGTACAGGTAAATCACCCGCCCTGTTTCTCGATCAGTGAAGGTGATGACGCCTGGGGTGTCCTGGTTAGGCAGCGGGAAGGTTGGCCAAGACTGGAAACCGTTCCTAAAGATATCTTCCCGCAGCAAACGCAGGTCCCTGGCGAGCAAACCGCGCGTCCATGCCGTGGAGAAACGCGGCCCACCGCTTGGCCGGGCCGCGACGGGCGTCGTCCGTGGGGGGCGGACCCGCGGCGGACCGTCTGTCAGGACCTCCACGCTGGCTTCCCCGGAGTCGTCCCATCCGAGGTCGTAGAACACGGGGCGCGGCGGCCGGAGAGTGTTGTAGCGGGGCTTCGGGGCTGGGGTTGCCGGGGCCTGTGGGACGACCGGGACGACGTGCAGAACTCCCGGGTACAAGCCAAACTGCGTCCCCGGGAGCGCCGTTGTGGGTCTGGGTGCTGGGGTCGTCGTCGAGGAGGTCGACCGCGGAGGCGCAGGGGTGGACTGGCGCGGACGCGGGCGTCGGCCGCGGTGCGCCGGGATGTCAGTGGCGTTCACCTGGTAGAGGCGGCGGCCGTGGACCACCTGCAGGACGCCGGTAGAGGTCCGCGGGTCCCCGGGAAACTCCAAGAATGCCCCGGACGAGGCGTCAATGCAAGCTAGGGAATGGCCTAGATAGCACTCCATCTGCTGAATCCGTTCCGTTACCGGCGGCACCGCTGTGACCAGCTGCACGTGGTCGGCTTTCGTGAAGAAAGAACCGGCCGTAAGCGGAGAGCAGGTGTCGCCGTCGCTGTCCACGTACCAGAGGAAATGCTGACCACCCGGAGTTGTACCGAAGTGCACGCTGCGGTCCTCTCGCCAGAGGTGGGCATCCCAAGACAGGTATAAGTTATGGTAGAAAATCGCGCTGTTGTCCTTACGCTTCACCAGGCTGGACTCGCTCACCCACTGCTGGTCCTGCAGGGGGTGGCGGTTCTTGTCCAGGGCCGCCTGCCCGTAGAAGTGGCCCTTCTGCCCGATTGCCGCGAGCCCTCGCTGGACCCACTGGGTCATCTCGGATTGCAGCGGCAGGAGGGGGAGGGTCGATTCCTCTTCTGTGGTGCCGGGGAAAACCCCGGCGTTGTAGCCGAAGAACTTATAAAAGGTCCGCATGCCGCAGTAGACGGTAGCCGTCCCGTTGGCCTCGGTGACGGTCACTGGCAGGGTGCAGTGGGCCGGAATCTTCCATCGGTGAGGGCGGTAGGTGAGCTCGTAGGTGCCATCCCCGCCGGCGGAGGGGTGAGGGACGACCAGAAGGCAGAGGGCGAGAAGCACGTCCATGCCGGGAGCCGACTGTCTCGTTGGTGGGCGGCGAGCTATATATGCCGGGGGCTGGAAGTCGCCATTCCGTCAGAGGGGAGAGGGGGTGGGGCTCACGCGTGCGTTGGCGGTCCGAAGCGGGGCGCAGTCCAAGGCCGGTGTGGAGAGGTCCGAGGGCTGCGGAGGCGGCGGTGCGCTCCTAGGCGCTGGATCCGCCCGTGGCTAGGGGTTGCTCGCAGGTTGGCTCCGCGCGGACCTCGTGCTCGCTGCCCTAGACGGGCGGCCCCGGGGAGAGGCCTTCGGGGGCCCCGTCAGCGTCGTCCCCGAGTAGCTCGCCTTGTTGTGTCGAGTCAGCAACGGCCGCTTGTTCGCCCGCCGTGCCTGCCGCCGCGCCCAGTGCTGCCGCGGCTTCGCCGGGGTCCGTGTCGCTGTCTGAGCCCGAGTCGGCCTCGTAGGGCTTGAGGTCCTCCGCCGGCAGCGTGAAGGTGGGGACCGGCGAGGAGGGCTCGTGGAACTCGAAAACGTTGTCCGCGAGCACCGCCTGAATGCGGAGCGGGCCGCGCCACCGCAGGGCCAAGCCCTCCGCGAAACGAGCCGCGCTGTCGGACTGGGGCCGGGCGCGAACCCAGACTAGCTGCCCCGCGGAGTACGTTGGTGCCGTGCGCCGCGATTCGTTCTTCTGCGCCACGTACTTCTCGCCCTGGGTGGCGGACCGTTCGGTGGCGTCTTTCCGCAGCTGCTGCACCGCCTCCCAGTGACTCTCGAACTAGGCCGAAGCGTCCCCTTCGTCCCTCTGGTCCAGGCGGAAGTCGTCCTGCGCGGGGCCGCGTAGGTCCTGGCCGAACACCAGCTTGGACGGGCTTACCCCGATGGACTTGTTGACCCTGCTGTTGAGGAAAAAGCGGATGCTGCTGACCCAGTCGTCCCACTTGGAGTGCTTAGGCTGATCCAGGAGGGCGAGGCGAAGCTGGTTCTTGATCTCCTTGTTCCGTCGCTCCGCTGGATTCTGGCGCGGAGTGTACACACTAGTCTTCCAGGGTGACGCGCCCCATCTAGTCCTCACGATGTCGTCCCAGGCTTTGCGGAACGCGGGCCCGTTGTCCGAGAGAACGTGTCTGGGATAACCGAAGCGCCGAAAGACCTCGTCCTCCAGGACCCTGGCTGTCCTCTCGGTGGATGCGTCGGGTACGGCGAAGAGCTCCACCATGCGGCTGAAAAGGCAGGTGACCACCAGCAGGTAGCGGTTCCGTCGAGGATGGGTCGTCGGGTAGGGCCCCATGTGGTCGACGGCCATTGTCTTGAAGATCTCGGTCTCGATGCGCGCGCGCATGTGTCCCGGCGGCGCCTGATTCTCTGGCTTGACCCGGGCACACGAGGTGCAGCGGCGCACACGCAGCTCTACTGCCGCGCGCATCCCTGGGAAGAAGCAGGCGGCGGGCAAAACCCAAGGTCTCCTTGACGCCGGGGTGGCCTTGCTGGTCGTGGCAGAAGTCCAGGACCGCCTCCTCGCAGTCCTGGGGCACGCGCAGCACCCATGCGCCCTTCTTGTCGTTGGCGGCTTTGTAGTAGAGGGCGCCTTCATGCAGGCGGTATTCCTTGCTGGCTTGCTGGCGGATCTTGATTGCGTAGCGGGCGTCGGAGGGCAGCATTCCGTCCCGCAGGAAGGTGATGAGGGCGGCGACCTGGGCGTCCTCGGCCTGCGCTGCCTTGATGCGTTGGAAGAGGGCCGGGGCAGCTTCAGCGGTGAGGCAGACGTCCAGGATTTCTGATGCTGAGGGCTCACCCTCTGCCAGTGGCCGTGGATCCCTACTCAGGGCGTCAGCCACCACGGTCTTGTTGGGCTTGACGTACTTCACGGAGATGGGGAAGTCGCTCAGTATAGACAGAAGGCGGTTGACCCTGGGGGATTCCGACTGGTAGTTCATGAACCCCTCGAGGCCTCGGTGGTCCGTCAGCAGGCGTATCTCGTGCCCGTACAGCAGGTGGCGCTCCTGCTGGCAGGCTAGTGCGGCGGCGAGGAGCTCCAGGATGTTGGCCGGCTGCTTCTTCTCGGCCCCGCAGAGGGCCTTGGAGCCATAGGCCACTACCGCGAGGGTGCCGTCCTCCTGCTCCTGGGCGATGGTCCAGCCCAGGCCGTCCTTGCAGGCGTCCGTGGTCAGCTGAACCGGGACGCCCTGACGGAAAGGCTGCAAGATGGGCCTTGTTGTCAGCACGCGACGGAGCTCCAAAACCTCGGACTCCGCCTCCGGAGTGAGGAACGGGCGCCGAGTCTTGGCGTCCGCCTTCAGCAGGGCGACCATGTGCCTGGTTTTGGCCACAAAACCGGCGATGTGTCGCTTGAAAAACAGGAACTTGCCGTAGACGCGCTTGAGCTGCGGCTGTGTTCTAGGAAGGTCCATGTTCTGGATGGCGGCGACCTTGTTGGCACAGGGGCGCCTGCCGGGGAGAAGGAAATCGTACCCCAGGAGGCTGAGGCCGGCCGTGGCTGAGATTTGTACCTTGTCGGATGAGATGCGGAGCCCCGCTTCCTTGAGGCGGCGCAGCACCTCGCCGACTAGGTCCTTGTGCTCCGCCGGGTCCTCTGAGAGGACGAACAGGTCATCGCAGTAGAAAATGACCCGGGGTCGCAGGTCCCTGAGGTGGCGGTCCAGCAGGCGGCCGAGGCTTGGTGACGAGTTAGAGAGGCCCATCGGCGTGCGCTGGTACACGTAAGTCCCGCAGATCCGGCGCGTGCGCACCGCGAAACCGGTGTACTGCTGCGAGGCTGGGTCCAGAGGGATGGAGTGGAAAGCCTCCTTCGAGTCGAGGGTGCTGACTCGGGTTGCGGCGGACAGGGCGTCCACCACCTCGTGCATGGGGGTCAGCGGGAATGGATCCTTCTCGATCTGCTTGGACAGGCCGGAGAAATCCGTCACGTATCGCCAATCCCCTTTCCGTTTCGGCACCACGAAGCAGCGTGCGCTGTAGCCCGTCTGGGCGCGCTTGATGATGCCGGCCTGCTCCATGGCGACGATCTTCTCTTCCATAGCCTCTTCCTGCCGGGGCGCCATTTTGATGGGGCGGACTCGGATAGGCTTGGAACCGGGGAGGAGTTTGATGGTGTAGTAGAAGTCCTTGGCCGCTGGGAGCGGATCTCCGGGCCTGTAGAACACTTCCTTGTGTTCGAGGAAAAGCTGCTTGTAGTCCGCGCGTTCCTGCTCCGTGAGACCATCGCCGAAGCGCACCCCTTCTAGGTGCGCGGAGCCTGTCTGGACGTTCATGGCGGCTGCTCGCATCGGCTCTCTGTGGGGCTTGTCGGGCTGGGGCCGCGCCGCAGGGTTGGGCTGGGGGTCCTTGGTCACGCTGGGTTGCGGGGGTTGACTGGCGGCTGCGACCCGCGGGCTTGCGTTTTTAACGGCGGGAGAGGTGGTGGGGGCGTGTGCAGCGGGCCTCCGTTTTTCGCGTCGGTGATGCCCCTTCGATGCCCCGGGCCCTGCTGCAGTGGCGCCGTCCCGGCCGGGGTTCTCGCGCGGTGGCCTTGCCGCCGCGGCGTGTTGTTGTTGCTTGGAGGCCCCCGCGCGGGGCGTGCCGGCGATGTTGACATTCGCGGCTGGGCCCCGCTCGTTCCGACGGCCTCCCGCTTTCTGTGCCACCGCTGGGCCCGATGCTGACTCGGGGCTCTTCCGCGGAGACCTTGCCGTGGTTGCTGAGTGCTCTTGGCGCGGGTCCGGGGGCAGGGGTGCTGCGTCGGCGCCAGCTGGTGCTGATTCGGCGGCATGCGGCGTCGCCCGGCGGGCCGCCGCCAAGGCCATCCCGGCCGGGATGGTTCTCGGGGTGCTGGCCCTGTTCAAAACAAACAGGCCTTGCGCCGGACCCAACAAGTACCCTGCCGGTGAGAAAAGGGATTTCCCAGCCAGCTTTGGTGACGGGGAAATCAAGTAGTGTCCGGGAGGGACGGCGTCGGCTAGGGGGACGCGGGCCGCCTCGTACGGTCCGAGGCGAGTCTCGGACTTTGCCGATAGGGTGACCTCCTGTGCCTTTTCTTGGATAGTCGCGGCCAGGCAGACCCCGAAAACCTCGGAGGGCATGGGCCATTGGACCCGGCCCTTTGAGCCGCGGAAGGAGATAGTGTTGTTGCTGAACCTGAAGTCCATGAGTTCCTTGCGCATGAAAGCGAGACTGAGCAGGAAATCCGGCTTCAGGTTCTTCACCACCAGGCACGGGATCGTGAGCTGCTCTCCCTGCATGGCCACGCGGAAGGTTCCGTGGCCTAAGACCTCCAGGTTCTGGCCGTTGGCGGTGTGCACTTCGTAGTCCAGATCGCCTGGGTCCCAGGTCTTCACCTTGCGCTCGCTCAGCAGGTTCACGGACGCCCCGGTGTCGATGATTGCCTTGAGGGCCCTGTTTCCGTGTTCGGGCAGGTGGCACTCCACTCGGAGCAGGGCTGATGCGTAGTTTATTACGACAAGGGTCTTGACTCTCGGGGAGGGGTCGGTCTCGCGACCCCCCCCCCTGACCTAGTTTCCCGCCTCCGTGACCTTGAACTTGGGGCAGGCGTTCGCCCGGTGCCCTATTTCGAAACATAGCTGGCACTTCGGTAGGAACCTACTCTGCCGTTGTTGTTGTTGCTGCTGCTGCTGCTGGGGGGGACGCTGCTGACTCTGCTGGTTTCCTGCTGACAGCTGTGGGCAGGAGTCCGCGCGGTGGCCGAGCTCCGAGCATAGCTGGCATTTCGGAGTGAAACGGTTCGGGCGCTGCCGGTTTGCCTGCTGGTCCCGGGAGTCCGCCTTTCCGACCTCCGGGGCCGTTCCCTGGTGCGAGGCGATGACCTGGTGAACCTCCGCCATGATGGTCTGCCGCAGGTGGTCTTCGAATGGCCTCGCCCACGCGGCGAGCTCCGCCTCTTCGCCGGAGATCTCCGCGGTGTGGGCGGTGGCCTGCTTCCCGCCCCGCATGCGTTCAAGTTCCTCGTGGGTCGTGAGGACCTGGAGGAGCTGCATGGGGGTGCGGCTGTCGATCAGGTGGGTCACCGCCATGGCCATGTCCCGGTCCAGGCCCGCGATGATGTGCTTGTTGCATTTCCGCGGGTCGGTGATGCCCAGCTGCGCCAGGATGCGCTGCTTGTCCACGAAGTACTTGAGCACCGTCTCGCGGGGCTGCTTGCGGCGGTCACGGAGCTGCTGCTTCAGGCCGTCCCTGGTGCCACTCTCGCTGAAATACAGCCTTGCCGTCCTCCAGGGTGGGCGACGGCGTCGTCGTGGCCAAGATGTCCAAGGCTGCCCGTGCCGCCCCTCCTGTGTTGTTGTAGAGGAACACGTACTTCTGTTCCGGGCTCGCGGCGTAGCCCATCAGGGCCATGTCCAGGTTCCTGAGGAATCTGGCCAGGTCGTCGTCGGGCTCCCCGCTGTACGTTGTCACTACTGACGGCTGCAGCAGTGGCATTTGGAGGACGGACGAGGGGGCGGGTCCCGGGACAGCAGCCGGAACAGCTGTGGGCAGGGGCGCAGGGAACATTTTGGACAGTTCCTCCTGTTTCCTGCGGACCGCCTCCAGCCGCGCCTCTAGAAAAGCCGCTGGGTAGGGCTCCTCGTCGGATGAACTGCTGGACAGCCTGCCCCGGGGCCTTGCGCCCGGGCCCTTGGGTCGAGCCGTTTCTGCAGCTGAGGGCGCCCCGGAGAGTGGTCCTTGGGGCCGGTGCTGCGTTGCGAAGGCGGCGTTGTTGCCCTGGTGAGTGACTGCGGAGGACGTCTGGCCCCTTCGGGCCGGGTTAGCCTGTTCCAGGTTGGTCGGGGGCGCCGACGCCGGCGCAGTGGCCGGGGCTGACGCTCCGGGCTGGGTCAGTGGGTCACCCTGGAAGTGCCAGTTTGACGAGGTGGGCCAGTCGTCTTCGTAGAACATACCGCTCGCTGTCTGGGCCCACCGGGTTGCAGGGTAGGTTCGGCCCGTGTCGGCCGTGTCCTGCCGCGGCCCGGCTGTGGTTGTCTCGGCGGGGAGCGGGTGCTCGCCTGGAAGGGGGAAAGCCAGGGGCTTTCGGGCCGTCTCGGAGTGGCGCAGGTTCACCCCCAACTCGCGGGCCAGCTCCTCCTCGTCAAATTCCTTGAACACCCTTGAAATGGGTGACAAGGCGTTTGTTTCGGGTGGTCCCCGCGGGCCGGGGCCTGTTGCGCCGTCAGCCCCGTTGTACGCCCAACGGAAGGACCCCAGGTCCGTGGTTGTGGCCGCCGGGGTCGCGGGCTCGCTGACGTCGAAAGCCAGGAGGAGGGGGTCCGTCCGTGCCGTGTTGGAGTCCGGTCCCGCCTGCCAGTCAGCAAAACGTAGGCGGGGCTGCGACGGCCGGTGCAGGGACGAGACGCGCAGGGGGGCGGGAGGCACTCGGCGGACGGTGGCCGTCCGGCCGGTCGACGTGGGGGTGTTCGAGGGGGCCGGCAGCCCGTCCTGCTGTGGCGTCCGGTGCGCTGGCTCCAGCGTGAGAGGCGCCGCTGCGATTGCGTCCTTCGGCGGAGCTGCCCCCAGCAGGGACGGTTCGTCGGCCGACGATGCGGACAGGGCGGAGGGTGGGCGGGCGGACGCGGCCGCCGCCGCGGGCAGGGTCTCCTGCAGGGCGCCGAGGAAGGCGTCCGCGTCCCCGTTTCCGTAGAGAAGCGTCAGGTGGTCGAAGTCCACAGCGAGGTCTCCCGGCCGCAACGTCTTCTCGTCCACGAACAGGGACACCCAGATGTCGCTGTCCTGGACTGGCCCGTGGCTGCCGGTGACGAGCCTTACCGCCTCCTGGAGTTTCTTGCCGACGATCTGGCTGCCGCTGCGGAGGCGCGAGGCCGCCCTGGTCTTCGTTGACAACGCTTCGAGGCAGACGCGGACCTGGGCGATGACGAGGGCGACGTTCTCCCGCCTGATGCCACTGACGTTCCTGATGACGATCGTAGGGTTGGTGCCGACAAAGCCCGTCCGGGAAGCGAGGCCGTTGACAAACGCTGTCAGGAGGCCGCGGCGCGGTGAGGCCATGCCGGGGTCGCGGAGCGCGGCGCGGGTGAGCGTGGGGCGTAGCTACGTGGCGGGAGCGCGTAGGTGGAAAGTCCGCACCTCCACCATATGTCGTATCTCTCGGGGTGGGGCCGGAACGATGGTGAATGAGGCACAGGGTTTCCCAGCAGTATGTCCACCCCGGAGAACACGACGTGCGAACTGCCCCGAGTGGAGAGCCGTGGGGCGTTATATCCCCGCCGCGGCCGGAGATGCCGATGCAAACGCGGGTGTGTTTGCATCAACAGTTCCGGCCGAGGCGTCGCGCCCGGTAGATGGGCCAAGGCCGAACCGTGGACCATGTACCGGCGCGACAGTTCAAGATTGTTAGAAAGTAAAAATCAATCTGGTACAAGTTTAGTAGGCAGTTTAGAAATGACGCAATGTGAAACAAAAACGAATATAAGTAAAAGACTATTACGAGGTAAAAATGAACCTGGTCCTAGTTCAGCAATAAAAGATTTCCAACCAAAAGCAAATGACAAAGAAAGGTCATTAGTAAATGAAAATCGACTTGCTTCAGAGAACTCAGTAACAGATTTCTTGAAAAACATCAAATGTGCATAAAAAAAAAGGTAGTAAAAAAAAAAATTAACTGAGAAACTTAGTGAAGCAAGACAAAACAAAACAGAAATAAAAAATATGGGTAAAAATGAAATACATGAAATAGAATGTGATGTTAATTCTGAACATCTTGAGAAAAGATCAATAAGTATTGCTGTGAAGAAAAAGAATATTGCAAACAAAATTTACTATGAAAAAAATGTGAAAAACAATTCTGAATTGGCAAAGAAAAGAAGTGACTGCATCAAAAACAGTCCATATTACTGTAATGAATTAGCAGTTTGAAAGCTACATCAACAAGTGTCAGTTCTACTTTTTATTTATCCTCTTCTTCCTTTCTCTGGCATAGAGCTACCACCTTGGCCAAGGTTCCACTATTGATACTCCCACCTCAGTTCCCCTTCCACTTCCATCGCTATTGTTGCCAAACCTATAAGTTGAGCCTCGCCTGTGGCTCGGCTAACAGTCTGTAGCCTGGTCTCGAGCTGTTCGGTTCTCCTAATAAACCAGTCAATCCTTCACTCTCTGTCGTCCTTTACGCCTTTTACCACTCGAAGTGTCAGAACACTACAAGTGGTGACAGCGGTTTAACTGGCGACATAGCGTGGGTTTTGCCTGCGTTTTTGAGGAGGACGAGAGAGTACGTGTACGAGTGTGAGTGTGCGTAGGTACACAGGTCAGTTAGTGACCTAATAGGAAGTGTAAGGAGGGAGCTGCCCTACTGAATAGTCGTGCTATTCCTTACGGAGTGTAAGCCACTACCAGTTCGTGCAATCCTACATTTCACTGAGCGTTTGGGTCGACCGATTGAAAGCCCTTTGTGTGCTGATCGGTAGGCAGTCTGAAAGAGGTTGAAAGAGCGAAAGCCCAACGGTGCTGCTAAAAAGGTGAAAGCCGAGTACGTGCTGCTTTAAGTGAAAGCCCAAGGCGGTGCTGCGTGTCAATAACACGTGAAAGCCCTAATTGGTGCTGCTGAGAGCGAAAGCCGAGGTCGAGCTACTTTTGAGGTGAAAGCCCATAGGTGCTGCTTTGGCAACGAGTAAACGGGTGCATTAACGAAAGCCGGAAACGCGCTGTTAATCCACAGAGTGATTGAACGGTGACTGAAAGCCGAGGTAACTCAGGCTAGAAACCGTTGATAGGTACAAGGAGTTACAGGAATAACAACACCAGGTTCGGAGAAAAGCAGTTATATTATGGAACCATTTCGACGTCGTGCACGTGATTTCTTCGACCCGCATATAGGTCCGTTGGTTCATCCCATTGAACAGGACGGGGAGCAAGCAGGCCCTGCAAATGACCAGCCGCCTCAACAGCCTGATGCAGTTGTGCAGCTGCGCCCGCCTCAACCAGGCCGTGCTGGGCGTCCTGGGTTTGAAGGTTTTGATGTAGAGGAGGTTCAGCAATCTGGAGGTGAAGGAGACGCAGACCCACCACCAGCTGCTAGAGGCCGTGGACGCGGCAGAGGTCGCGGACGAGGCAGAGGCAGAGGCAGAGGCCGTGGAGCAGCAAGAGGTCATGCACGTGTACTGCGACCACGTCAAGCTCACACAGACGAGGAAGCAGACGATGAAGAAGATGACTACGACGATGAGCAGAACGAGCAAGGTCGCGAGGCACCAGGTCGTAGAGTTAGACCAGGGTTTCAAGCAATGCAACCTCTGATAGATATCATGGCACAAATGTTTACACAGCAACAGCAGCAAATTCAGCAGCTGCAGCAAGGACAGCAGGAAAGACAGCCAGAACAGCAACAGCGAGCAGCTCCTAGCATTGAAAGCATTAAAGTCCCAGAATATGATGGAGAGCGGTGCTACACATTGTGGAGGTCTCAGTTTCGCACTATGACAGCCAAGCTAACAGAAGAGGAGAAAGGCGAAAAGCTAGTGTCAGCACTACGAGGAAAGGCGTTGATGGTGCTACCCATGTTGGAACAGCAGAAAAAGCTTCCTACTTTCCAGGAACTGGATACACTGTTGCTAAAAACTTTCAGCACAGTGACGTCCCTGTGGCAGAGAAAACGAGATTTTGAAACTCTCAAGCAAGGTGCAGATCAGAAAGTAGAAGACTTTGCACTACAAGTGGAGCATGTGGGCAGAAAGTACATGGTCACACACAATGAAGAGGACCTGCAGGAAGCACTTGTCACAGCCTTTGTAAAAGGGTTGAATGACAGCAATGCAGCTGAAAGGCTAGCTTATGCACCAAGCGACACACTAGCAGACGCTGTAAAGAATTTGAACAGAGGATTATTGCTGTCTGGAGAAAGACCAGTAAAGAGAGTACGTATGGCAGAAATTGATGCTGGTTCAAAAGATACAGCAGAGGCTAGCGTAAACCAGCTCGCTGAAGGAAGTCAAGTTGCCCAAGGATCCGGTACGCAGACAGTACATCGTGGGCGTCCTCGAGGCCGTCCACGTGGGTTCAGTCGTGGCCGAGGAAGAGGAGGCCGAGGAGGAAATGCTGGAAATGCCCAAAATGGTACTTGTCATACCTGCAAACAACCAGGACATTTTGCAGCCAACTGCCCAAATGGCCCCAGCAACAGAGGAGGCCGAGGGTACTACAATGGCGGTACAACACGTACCTGTAATTATTGCCAGAAGCCAGGACATCTGTGGAAGGACTGCAGAAATCGCCTACGTGAAGAAGGTAATGGAGGTCGTGGGCGTGGACGGATCAATTTCAATTTCCCACCAGATGCCTTGCGTACAGCATTGGCATACTACCAATTCCAAGATCTGGGAGGCCAACGAGCTCTCCCTTGGCCAAACCTGGCACAAATCCAGGCTGCTCAAGGTTCTCAACAAGGCCAGCAGCAAGGATACCAAGGTCAACGCCAGAATCAGAGGCAACAGCAGATACCTTATGTTCCTACTGCTCCCCAACAGAATAACGGTCAGGACCAGGGAAACTGAAGAAGGTACCCGTCCAGTCGGAGGGAAGCCGGGTACCAGCAGAAGGAAGAGTGCTTCAAGTGAAGCCAGAAGTAACTCCGACAACACCAGAAAAGAAACCTGCAAAGAAAAGAACGAATGAAAATGCTGGAGTAAAACCTAAACTTAAAAAGTGTAAACAAAGTATGGAAACTGACTGTATGGTCAAAGCATTGAAAGACTGTACCAGTAAAGTCCTAAACCAAATAATTGAAGAAAAAGAGGATTGTGATGTTTGCATGTCTTGTACAGACAAGCCTAGAGTACGAGTTGCACCATTCGTGAAATGTGAAATTCTGGGAAAACAAACAGAAGCTCTTTTAGACACAGGAGCTCAAATCACAGTCCTGAAACGAACCAGAATGGACTTACCACCAGCAAAGTTAAGGATGAAAAGTGCAACATCTCATAGAGCTACACTGTATGGACCAGTCCAGACGGATTTTAAGATCAAAGGAAAAACATATTCCTGTATGACATACGAAGCAGATATTGATGAAAATTTAATTGGATATGACTTCATGGAAGATCATGATGTAAGAATCTGCGCAAAAGGCAGATACGCCCAGTTTGGAGGGCAAGAAAGAGTACCGTTCAAAATACGGAAGTCGCCAACCAAAGGCAAGTTTGATGATGGATCATTGTACTTTGTGGTCAGAGCAAATCAGAGGACTCTGTTAAGACCAGGATTGGAACGACAATTGGAGACAAAACTGGAAACGGATTTAAAGGCTGATGAGCTGGGAAAGGCCAGCGCATGGGTGAGACAGGGAGACGTGGTAACTAAGGAACAGGATGAGGTGAAGGTGCTGTCCACATCGACACTAAATTCTGAACAAAAAGTTGCCTCGCCTCCTGGTCGTCTCAACATGAAGGACCAGGAAAATGTGAAACCTGAGTCAAGGGGCCAGCAGAGCCAAGGTATCCAGCCAGAGCAAGTGTTGAACCTGGAGAAAAGTACAATCAGAACGGGACTCTGTACCAATAATAAATTTGCAGAAAATAAAATCTCAAAGTTACCTGCATCAGTGTTGGTCCAGTCTGGAATGGTTCCATGCGTGACAGCTCCACTAACGGTCACAATGGAAAATTTTGGGTCCAAGTGTGTTGAGATACCCAAATATACCATTGTTGGTGAAGTATTTTTGGTACATCCTTTGAAATTCAGTGGCATGAATGAAGATGATGATGAAGAGCTCAGTCCTAATTTTCTGGGTGACATGCAACCAGATGACGAGCCTACTCTTCTTGAAGAGGAGGAGGAGGAGGAAGAAATAGTTGAGGTCTGTCATCTGTGTGGAGTTGCATGGATAGAACACGAGGTAGCTCCACATTATGGTGCGGAAATCAATACAGTTCCAAAGAAGCCACCACTGGACAAATTACCAGAAGACTTACAGCAACTTTTGGAAAAGAGTAGTAAAAATCTGAGTCCAGAACAAAGAGAGAAATTAGAAAACATTTTGAAGACACATCATGATGTTTTTGCAACGGACAACTATACCTTTGGAACGTGTCCATGGCTCCGGTTTAGAATTGACACTGGAGACCACCCACCAATAAAGCAAAATGCAAGACCTGTGCCATTGCACTACAGAAAAGAAGTCAGAGAAACATTCTTAAAGTATCTCAAAATGGGCGCTATCAAGCCAAGTCAGTCAGCCTGGGCTTCTCCAATTCTGTGTGTTCCAAAGAAGACAGGCGAAGTAAGAGTCTGTGTGGATTACAGAGCTCTGAATGCCATCACAAGGGTACCAGCAGCTCCAATTCCTAGAACACAAGAATTATTACAACACTTAGCTGGGAAAAAGTGGTACCATTGTGCAGATTTGGCCCACGGATACCATAATTTGGTAGTACATCCAGATGATCAGCCTAAGACTGCAATAATCTTACCTGAAGATTTGGCATTACCAAGCAGGCAATATGAGTATACACGAATGGGTTTTGGTTTGTCAGCAGCGCCAGGAGCGTTCCAGTATGTCACGGACCGACTAGTAACACCAGCAGAGGTCAAAAAGCCAGAAAATGACCTGGGTGACACAGTGGCTGTGTACATAGACGATGTCTGTATAGCTGGAGACACAGTCGAACAAATGCTTGAAAGGCTGATAGCATTCTTCAACAGAGTAAGAGCAGGCGGGTTCTTACTTAAAGCCAAAAAGTGTGAATTATTTCAGACCGAAGTATCATTCTTGGGCCATATCTTGTCTGAAAAAGGAATAAGAGTGGATAAGAAAAAGATTCATCAAATCACTCATTGGCCAGCACCAAAAGATGTCAAAGAAGTAAGGTCATGGCTAGGCCTCGTACAGTATTATGCAAAATATGTGCCACATTTAGCAACTATTGCAACGCCAATATTTGCTCTGATGAAACAAGGAGTACCATTTGAATGGTCACCACAGTGTCAAGCAGCTTTTGAGCAAATAAAACAAAAGCTAGTTTCTCCACCAATATTGGGGACACCAAATGTGGAAAAAGGCCAATTCACAGTAACATGTGACGCCAGCTTAACTGGACTAGGTGCAGTACTTACCCAAGAACAAGATGGTCAAGAAGTCACCATTTCCTTTTGGTCCAAGTTACTAAATCAGGCTCAACGGAATTACTGTGCCACACACCGAGAATTGCTGGCACTAGTGGAAGCCATCAAAGCTTTCCATCATTACTTGGCAGGAGCGCCTTTCTTAGTCAAGTCTGATCATGCAGCATTACAGTGGTTGAGAAATTTCAAAAATCCCACTGGACGACTGGCACGCTGGTTAGAGCGTCTAGCTCCATACAAGTTCGAAGTAGTACATGAACGAGGCATTAACATTGGTCATGCGGATGCCCTCAGCAGAAGACCTGCACGACCTTGTACAGCAAACTGCAAGAAATGTGCACGATTAGAAGAGCGGGACACAGCTTCTTTAAATTTCATACCTGGACAAACTTTTAGAGCTCGATACCCTACCTTCGTCCAAAAACTTTGAAATGTTCCATGTGTATGACAATATCTTCAACAGTCCCCTATTCATTCCGTTGTGTCATGCAGTAAGTCACGATGGAAAGTTTGGAAAAGGGCTAGCTTTTGATCTGGAGACCCGGTACAAGGTTAAAAAGGATTTCCTGAAACAAAAGGATAGAGGATGTCCAGGGTTAGTGATTTCGCATAGTCATGGTCGATGCATAGTAAATGTGATCACTAAGGTCAAGCACTATGACAAACCTACCCCTGAAGAAGTGGAACAGGCATTGATAAACCTCAGAATGTGGGTTATCAAGTACAATGTACCAGCTATTAGCATGCCTGAGTTCTCATGCGGACTCGATAAGATGCAGTTGACCACATTAATTAATATGCTGCACAAAGTGTTCGGAGACTTGGCACTAAGAATCTATATGTACCACTTTGAGCCTGAAACAAATGTACATTGGAAAACCTGTGATGTCCATTGCAAACTTTGTGAAGTGGAAGACCGCATGTCAATAAATGCTACTCCAGAAGAAATATTGGCCAATTGGACAACTGTGGTACCTGAAGGAGTGTCAAGCATGACAATGGTACAGGATCAGAAGCTGGATGAAGAAATTATGCCAATCTACATAGCAGTGGAAGAAGGGCGTAGACCGCATTTCCAAGAAGTGTCTGAGTATGGGCAACATACCAGAACACTGTGGCATAAGTTCAAGTCCTTGATCATTGAAGACCACTTGCTATACAAGAAAGTAGAGCATCCATCTGGAGATCCTGCAAAAACACAAACAGTGTTAGTATTGCCACGAAAACATGTGAAAAGAACTATGCAGGCATACCATACTCAATTGGGTCAAACTAACCACTTTGGTGTTGGCAAAACATTGGCAACGTTAAAACGTTACTTCTGGTGGCCAGGAATGTACAATGATGTGGCGGAAATGGTTGCCAGTTGCACCACATGTTTAAAAGCTAAAGGACCCCTTCAAAAAGTGAAGGTCCCTCTCAAAATATTCCACGATGGAGTGTTGCATGGAAGGTGGCATGTCGACACAGCTGGACCATACCCTGTAACAAAAGACGGGTTTAAGTATGTGTTGGTAGCGGTGGAGGCACTGTCTGGGTGGCCAGTGCTAGTCCCTTTAAAAACACAACAAGCACAGGAAGTAGCGAGAGCCCTGATCACTCATGTCTTCTCAGTGTATGGAGCGCCTTTGTCTCTCCTGACAGACAAAGCTCAAATATTCGAGTCTGAGCTGTTTCATGAAATTATGGCGTTATACCATATCAGGAAAACCAGAACAACAGCTTATCATCCATCGGCCAATGGAAAAGCTGAGAGATGGGTGAGGACACTGAAACAGAATTTAAAACTGTTGTGTGACGGAGCACATCATGCTTGGGCGGAATATCTCCCATTTATTGCACAAGCATACAGAAGTTTACCTCATTCCACACACAAGTTCTCACCTTATGAGATAATGTTTGGAGCTCCTATGAGGACACCATTGCATATGCAGCAAGGCCCACCACCTCAGATGCCTGACATCGAAGAAAACTATCCATGGGCTGTCAGAAACGCCTTGTACAAAATCCATGAAGAAGTCAGGAAAATCAGAGCTGAGGCTGCAGTTCGCATGAAGCATTATTATGACAGAAATGCTGCTCTGTGTCCGTTCAAGGAAGGCGACAAGGTTTTTCTGTATAACAAAGCATTAAGAGTAAATGAGACATCAAAGAAATTACATATTGAGTGGGAAGGTCCATACACAATACTCACAATATTGAACGACTGTGATGCCAGAATTCAAAATGATGCAAAGCCCTCAGACATCCAACTGGTCCACATGGACAGACTAACTCCACATCCAAAACCAGGAGAGGATGACATCGGGGCATGGCTCTCCTATACTGGAACAGAAGAATCAGATGATGAACTGTTCCTGAAAGAAAAGAAGTACACGGTGTCTTGGAACAAGGCGCCTCTCAAGTAACCCATGGCAACAATAAGTACTGTGCCAAACTACTGTGCTCAACAAACCACCCTAGATACCAGTTAGTCTAGTCTGAAGTTTGCAAAATGAGTGAGCAGAGAATTGATGCTTTCCTTGAAAAGTACAAAATTCCCAAGAGGAAAGTAGAGCCAGAAAAAGCAGAACAAGGAAAAGTACTGGATATGGTGAGAAAAAGCAAGATCTGCAAGAAAGAAACAGGTCCTAGTCCACGACAGACTTCAAAGGTTAAGGCGGCCCTACCAGAAGTGGACTACGCAGCCTTAAAAGCCAAAATGCAGAAAAGGTATGAGGAAAAACAGCGGTTGGAGTTAGCGGCCAAACATGCCCAAGAAAGAGAGGAAGAGCAGCGCAAGCAAAGACTGGAAAAAGGACACCATGAAGCCAAACTAAGACGCCAAGCAATGCAGAAAAGGGAAGCCGAAAAGCGGAGAATTTTGAAGCTACAATGTGAAGAGAGAGTGAAACAGAAAGCACATCGAGATTCGCTTGAAGATGCACTGTTGCAATACGACGAGCCAGAGACAACATTGCCAGACGGCGATGAAGCAGAACTACTCGGAGAAGATGCAGACTTGATCGCAGCCATGGATCAGCTGCTCACAAGTGAGGTTAGTGCTGGATCCAAACATCCGGAGTCCAAACTTGTCATCAAAAAGCCTCAAGAAAAGCCTGTGGACAAGATAAACAAGCCCATTGAAAAGCCAGCAAAAAGGACAATCCGATGCTGGAGGTGTGGATCCCGTAAGCATGAGAAGAGGGATTGCCAGAATGCGTCTAGGAAACAACTCAAGAAATTGGCAAAGGACTTACGACTGAATGTGGTGACGCCAACTGAAATTTGGAAGCACACGCCAGAAGCTCAACGCAAAGAAATACTGCCGCTGGTTCCAGTCCCACCTCCGTTGCCTCCGTTAGCGTTGGTCCAAGAACTCGATGAACTGTCTTCCAAACCAACTTGGTGGGAAATGTGCATCCAAGAGTGATAACCTGTAAAAAGTTAGGGTTAGGAACTTGAAACCAAGTGAACACTTTCAGTAAGTTCAGTAACTTCAGTAACTTCCAGTAAGTTCTAAAGCCCATTGTAAATATGTTTTAAATAGAAAGGTTAAGACCTTTTGGTCATATACTTTTGACAACCTTAATAAATGTAAAGTGCCCCCACCTTGTTATTTGTAATAAAATATTAATTGAATGCAATTGTTTTCCTTGACAGTTCTGATTTCCATGGTTCATAAGTAACAAATGCACATTGGTTAGAGAAATACTCATGGACCTGTCCTAGACTGAGTCGAGTAATTTCTACACAAACAAAACACAAAGTCAGCCTGCTTGTGGGTCAAGTCCCTTGTTGAGCTTTTGTGTTTCACGACACTTGCACTCTAGGTCACAACACTGACAAAGCAAACTTCTAAAATTAAATTGTGATGTGAAAATCATCACAACACTTGGTCACAAAACAATGATTCTGAGTCTGTAGTGCAAATAGCGCTGTGACGCAGAGACCACGGAAGTCAAAAGTGTACACGGAAAACAGTTTGAACGTTTTGGGCAATTAATTAAATGACAACTTGAAATTTAAATGGTACTCACCAAATATAACACTGGAGTTGTTGTAGTGTAAAGGGGGAAGGGAATTGGAAAGTGTTTCACAACGTTTCAAAATTATAACCCAAGAAAAGTGTTAGTGTGTTGACTAACTACTCTCTAACCCACTACGATGAAAATCTAAAAGGCAGTGGATGTTACCAACTGTCACAGAATGACAACTTCAAGGAACAAAATAATGAATTTAATAAAATGTTATAAAAAGGAAAATGAATCAAAAATGTGTAGAACAGAGGATAGAGGGACCAAAATCAGATGAGAAGTCGCCGCGCATACGAGTGGCACGGATTGGGCAATCACTGCAAGTGGAAATTACACCAAGCTCACGGCGTGGGCAATTGGGGTTAATCCCCCAGAACCGGCAACGAAGCACGTCCGGATGGATGTTGAACGCCAACTCCACCACTTCATGAATTTGGGAGGCCCCGTTGTTTACAATCATCCATTGATTGACGCCCGGTATGGAGTCAGGCAGGTCTACAGCCCATTGGCAGCATGCAACGTGAGCCTAAATCAGACAGGATTGGGGGGCTCACGAATACGGAGTGGGGCCCAGGTCCTTCCCTCTGAGCTTATTAATTACTCACGTTATAAGTACGCCGAGGCCCTGGCAGTTTGATTTGTCCAATTTTTCCCACAAGACATTGATCTCGAGTAATGATGCGAGAGTGAGACATGACGGTGATAGAATTATACCGAAAAGTTTCAAAAGAAGAAACCAGTCGAGTTTTGTGATGAGCAAGGACAAGCAAGACAACAACAAGTAAAGACAACAAAGGCAAGACAAAAGAATGAGAAGCTAAAAGAAACAGATGAGTGTGACTACCCTATACCCAGTCAGTATGATCATCATGAGCAGGTTATTTTAAAAAAAAAAAAAAAAAAAAGGGAGGAACAGTACTCGAACAAGAGTAGTTATGCATTTTATAAGGCATCAGCATATCTACAAACATAATTTTGAGACTACAAACATAACTTTGAAATCTACAAACATAATTTACAAGCTAATGGTCAGGAGAAGAAGGAGGACTATCCATCACGGCAGGAACCGGGACAGGAGGCACGGGAGCAGGCAGGACAGCAGGAAACAAGGGAGGGGCCACAAACCCAAAACCCAACCGAGCAGGGCAAGTATTCGGTAAACAAGGTTGAACCCGCAACACGTAACGGTTCGGGCATGTTGGACAAATTTCGGAAAAAGCACATCTCCAGTCATCGTGAGGGATTGATGCACCTTGTGAAGCAGGAATATGGGTGCTCCAAGTTGCACTCCCATTAGTGCCGATGATTACTCCCCAATTTACACCGTTCTCAACCCAGGGGAGGTGAGATGCCCAGCGAGCACAATTGAAATGAGCCTAAATGGAGTGAAAGTTAATTATGGAATGTTACAACGAAAACGAACATGGTAACCACGAAACACTCACGTTGAAAGTTTGGTGAAAACCATGAGGTCTCACTCTGGCACAGGAGCCGACGACACAGGAATGATTACTCATTGTTCAATGACAGGATGTTGGTCGGTGAAGGTAAAATAAAATAATTCTATTAACGATCAATCCACGAAATAAAAGGAAGTGGCGGCAACAGCAGCAAGCAGGACGGAGCAAGATGGCGATGTATCCAAGAGCGACAAGGAAAAACAAAAACAGCTTGACCAACTAATGAGTTCTACAGGAAGTGTTCAAATACTGCGCGCGTTTATTTCGGAAAGCAGAATCAAAGTCAAAGGTTATGTCAAAAGAGAGGTTCAAAGGTGACAAATATAAAACAATAAGGGTTTTAAAGTCCACAACAAGACAGCAAGAGAGAAAAGACACGGTTAATGGAAGAACGTGGAACGGTACAAGTTGGTACTAATGGAGCTTTTATCCACCACCACCAGTCGGCGCAACAAGCGGCCAAGACACTCAGAGGAAGCATCAGGTGTCAATCGACTCACAAGATAACATACCAAACAGAACTCAGAAAAATGATGAAAAATTATTACAATTGGTCTGTCAAGTTACTGGTGTAGCCAACAGGCGTGGACATGGGGCCCGCCGTAGCAGGTCTAGGAGCTTACGTCCCAGAGAAGGGGCAGCAAGCCGTTTAGGCGCTACCCCGACCCCCGAATTCGTCTTCCAGACACCGAAACCTGTTGCTGCCCAAGGCTTAGACAGGAAGAGTTGATGGTCATGTCCGAAGACATTCCGGCTGACGGAACACCCCCTAGAAGAGGAACACTCCCAATCAACGGACAAATATGATTACTTTTTAAGAGATGCTCAATATTTGAAATGAAGTTAAGAGTTAAGTGGGAGTCGAACCACCGCCATCGAGGCCGACATCAGTCGTCTTGACCACCAGACCATTGTAACAGGGTGGTCTGACGCGTCGAGCTCCCATAAGAGTCGCGTTACCCCCACCACGTCGCTGCATCAGACGACAAGAAACACGCAAGTCTGGCCGGTATACATCCAACAAAAAGAGTTACAAGTGGTTTCAAGGCTTGATAACTGCCCAGTGGAGACTTCTCCTTGGATGAAGACCCAACATAGGACCCAACATGGGACCCAACATGGGACGAGATTTGGGAGAAGCAACCGAGTAGAGAACATCAAGCCGCCATTGCAGTTGGTGGTCACAGGACGAAGCAGGAAGCAATGAAATCCATAGATGGCTGCTTTACGTCCACACACACACCTTCGGTAGTATAGCGACCAATATCTCGCTTGGAGTACTGGTCCGTCGGGGCATTGTGTCCTCACTGTCTGACATTATCAAATGTCTCTCATTCCGAGGAATCCACCATTGACTGATGTTTTGAGACATGAGGTTTGAACCATCCACCTTCAAGTCAGTGACCAAATCTCGTAACCACTAGACTATTGTAACAGGGTAGCCTGAGGCAGCAAAACGACCTAAAGAGTCGCGGACGTGCTGCCAGGCCAAGCAGTCAAACAATGGCCATTCATGCAATCCGATCAAGTCGAGTGCGGATGCAGACGGCCAGTACGTGATGGCAAAGAAAAATACGCGGACGAAAATGTCACGCACAACGCCAGCAGTCAGTTCGCGATCAGACTTCAACACGAGCAAACATGTTCCGAGCTTGGTGCGGTCGTCAATCAAGGTGTACCAACATGAAGCAAGCGACGCGTCCAAAATCACCGACGGTAGTCTACATAGAAGGCAACATCGGAATCGGAAAATCTACCCTGCTGACGACGCTTCAAGAACATGGCTATCCAGTTGTTCAAGAACCAGTTTCGCTGTGGACTAATTTTCATGGAATTAATTTCTTGGACTTGTACTCGAAAGACATGGAAAAGTGGGCGTATACGTTTCAGTCGATGGTTTTGTTTACATCATGGCAAACCCAGTTGAAATTCATGCAAGGCAGTGCCCCTGTAGTAGTAGCAGAACGCTCATTACATAGTGTGGTTAAAATGTTTGTTCAAATGCAAAGAGAAGCAAATATGATCAACAAAGAGCAGTATGTATTACTCCAAGAAATGTGTAAGTCCATGACAGCTCAGTTTCAACGTAAGGAACATCATATCTATCTTCGAGGGAATCCAGAAATAGCTTTTCAACGTATTCAAACAAGGGCTCGCAAAGAGGAAAATACTTTGTCCAAGGATTACATCCAAGGTTTGCACACAGTTTTGGAGAACTGGATGGACAACGAACCAGCTCTACATGCAGTCGTGGATGCGTCCAGTACTCCAGAGACCGTCCAGCAGCATGTCCTCCGAGCCATTCATCAGTTAGAGTAACAGTTAAGTTTCCCAACCATATAGTGTTAATTAGTCTTCCCAGATTAACAATGGTGTTTTAGATAGGATTTAGCTAGTCAGGTTTGCAACACCAAGGCAAAAACCCCATTGCTTTAGTTAGGGGGGAATAGGAGGCAAAAAGTCTGTGCGCAGTGTTTATGTGTGTTACAGGAGAAATTTGTCTGTAAGAATCGTCCGGAGAGTTGTGTACAAGAGTCTACCAGAGTCTACGAGAACCCAGAACTTGAAGCTCAGATCAACGAATTAATCAATTTTCTGTATTTAGTTTTAGCAGTAGTTGTGTTGATCAGGCTAAACGGTTGTACCTCAGGATGGCGTCCCTAACTAGTTTTTGGACGTGCCATGAGAGTCGCTGTTGAACCACTCCACAGGAGGATCAAGTTTTTGTTTGATCGTTGATGGCGTGTCAAGAAAGGTCTGGACAACCTTATCTTGAGTCTGATGGGCCTAGACGAGAATAGGTTTACAGCTTTGAACGAGTTAAATAATTCATGAAGTGTTATAGTGTGAAGGTTTTGGCAACAGATCATTTGAAGTAGGAACTTAATGTGATTTTATGGTGAAAGGTGGAAAAGTATTCTCTTTAAAAGGGGGAGTGGTGTAATGAATTAGCAGTTTGAAAGCTACATCAACAAGTGTCAGTTCTACTTTTTATTTATCCTCTTCTTCCTTTCTCTGGCATAGAGCTACCACCTTGGCCAAGGTTCCACTATTGATACTCCCACCTCAGTTCCCCTTCCACTTCCATCGCTATTGTTGCCAAACCTATAAGTTGAGCCTCGCCTGTGGCTCGGCTAACAGTCTGTAGCCTGGTCTCGAGCTGTTCGGTTCTCCTAATAAACCAGTCAATCCTTCACTCTCTGTCGTCCTTTACGCCCTTTACCACTCGAAGTGTCAGAACACTACATTACAAAGAAAGAAATTTGAAAAGAGTGAAAGATAAATTTGAAAATGATCCAGATTACAAACGGAAAAATGCTGAGAAAGCAAAACAAAGATTAGAAAATGCTCAGTATAGACAAAAAAGTCTCGAGTATGTTAAAAATAGACTCAAACCTAACCCACAATATAAAAAAAGAAACCTTCAAAATGATAAAGCAAGGTTAGAAGTTGATGTAGAATATCAAAAAAGAAATCTTCAAAATGTTAAAGCAAGGTTGCAGTCAAATCGAGAATACTATGAAAGAAACCTTGAAAATGTAAAAGCAAGGTTGAAATCGAATCCAGAATATTTTAAAAGAAATCTTGAAAATGTGAAAACAAGGTTGGAATTAGATCCGGAATATAAAAAAAGAAATTTTGAAAATGTCAAACAAAGACTTGAAAATGATATTGAGTACAAACATAGAAATTATGAAAAAGTAAAAAACAAACTTAAAACCGATCCAATGTACAGAAAAACATGTGACACTAACAAACGCAAGTATTATGAAGAAATAAAAAACAACCGTATTGAATTTCAGTCATTGATTGCAAAAAAAAAAAAAGAAAGCCAAAACTGAACATGTTATTGACACGTATTTTCAGGCAATAAAGGAAGGGGCAACACACATTTGCTCATGCTGTGGTCAAATTAACTTCAAAAAATCAACCTTAATGATTGACAATAAATATGAAGATGAAAATTTTAAATTGGAAAATGTTTGTATCTATAATTCAAAAGTAGAAAACAAGTTTGTTGTTTGCAATACATGTAAAAATTATCTTGCAAAAAAAAACAATCCCACGCAATGCTCTTGTCAATGGTGTCAACTTTACTCGAGTTCCTGACATTTTGCAAGGACTGACTCACTTGGAAGAAAGGTTGCTTGCTGTTAGGCAACCATTTATGAAAATAGTTGAATTATCAAAATATGCTGGACCACAGTTTGGTCTACATGGCAGTTGTGTGAATGTCCCTACAAATTTGAACTCAACCGTTAGTGTTCTTCCTCGGCATCTTGATGAATCAGAAACGATTTTGGTCAAACTGCAACGTCGCATGGAAGACAAAAAGCCATATGCTTATGATTTGATAAGACCACAGAAAGTTTATAAAGCTGCAGAGTATCTGACTGGAACTGATATATAGAAGAAACACAATACTATAACACTTGATCCAAATTAGTTGACGAATGCAGAAAAACACTGTGAAATTGTTCAAATTGATGCGAATTGTCACCAAAATACAACAGAGATACCTGAAACAGAAATTGATGTTTCAAAATTGGCACATAAAAGCAAAGAAAAAACCATTGAAAACGAAAGTGAAATACCTAAAAAAAGAAAACGTTATGATGATATATTCAGCGATGACTCATCGAATGACAATGATATTAAAATTGTAACATCTGACGATGATTCAATTGATACTGATGAAGAGTTGCAAAATCAAGAAAGTTTGATCATGCCTGAAAATATTTCTTATCACATTACAAATGATTTTGGTATAAAAATAGCGCCTGGTGAAGGGCATGTTCCAATTTCATTGCTTCAAGATGAAGATGTTGATGTATTGACATATCCCACAATATATTGTGGTAAACCAAGACATTTTGCATTCCCATTGAAAGATGCAGAACTCCGTAAATTTGAATTAAAAAGTCATGATCGAAGAGCTGCAAAACACATTCCAAAATTATTTATGAGTTTTTGTAAATCGAGATTAAGGCGATTGGTCAATAGGATCAGTATTGCAATGAGAAAAAAGAAACGAAAAAACATTACTGCAGGCGAGATTTTGGAACCAAATGGGCTTGATAGTTTAATCCAAGAAGATGAAGGTTATAAAGTTTTGGATGAAGATCGGTCAAGTCCTGCACATTGGCAAAAAGTAACAAAAGATGTTCTTGCCATGATTCGACAATATGGTCCAGCGCATATTTTTGGAACATTTACATCAGCAGAAGCATTTTGGATAGAACTACTTATTATTTTGATTAAAATTAATAACAATCAAGAACTATCAGAGGATGAGGCAAAACTTTTGCCAAAACTTGAACGGCTCCAGCTGATCAAAAAAGATCCAGTCACTTGTGCTTGGTATTTTCACCATAAATTCCAATCTCTCATGAAAGTAATTCAAAATACTCCATTAGGACCATTGAAAAACTTTAAAGTCTACCATTTCATCACTCGTTATGAAGCACAAAAAAGAGGTAGTTTGCATTGTCATGCAATGTTCTGGTTGAAAGATTGCCCCATTTTGAACCCAGAAGATCCTAACAGTATAAAAAAATGTGAAAATTTCATTGATGAATTCATGACATGTGCAAAAGATGAATCACTTGGAGATCTTATGAAAAGACAATATCATAAGCACACATTCACATGTAAAAAAGGGAAGAAAAAATGCAGATTTAACTACCCTCTTCCACCAATGAGACTTACTAAAACTTTGTTCCCACTAGATGACATGGAAAATGAAGAAAAACAGCACTTTAAAACAATTTTCAATAAAATGAAAATTCAAATGGAGGTCATTGCAAAGAAAAATGAAGACTGTTCCTTTGATGAATTTCTAAAATTTCTTAATTTGGATGAAGAAACATACATTCTTGCTATTCGTTCAAGTATAAAAAGGCCAACAGTTTTTCTCCGGAGAAATTTAAATGAAAGAAAAATTAATAGCTACAACAGAATGATTTTAATCTTCTGGGAAGCAAATATGGACATACAATTTATTTTGGATCCTTATGCAACAGTTAGGTATTGTTGTGAAATGAACAATAGAGAACATAACCAGAGCACAGCTTACTAGCAGTCATTCCCCTATGTTTACTACCACTGCCCTAAAGATCCTGGCCAGGACCTAGTATTCTTCTTCTTACTGTTCTTCCACTGTAAAAAAATTTTGTTGTCAAATTCCTATACATGTATATGAAACAATTCACATATACATGTATACAAACATTACCACACACTTGTATGGCAATTTTCCTATACATCGGTATGGCATTATGACTGTACGTGTATAGGCGTTGCCCTATCTGTTGTGCAGGATTTTTCCTATACATCGGTATAGCAGCTTTGCTACGCATGCATAGAATTTCTCGGATTTCCCAAAAAAGAACGCAAATTATGCAAGCCGTTGGGCTGTGTTGACGTTATCATATTCTAACCTCCACGGCTATGATTGTAGCCATGTTATCATGACTTGAGGTGCAGCCGGTCCGCCAATCTGACGAAGTCAGACCACTACTTGTCCTCCCATGGTGAAGGGGGACGTATCATAGTCAAAAAATGTAGACAGTCGAATTGTCACCCGACTATCTCACACTCTAGGAAAGCGCGTGCCTCTCCACCCAACGAAATTCCTAACCGTAGCTTCCACCGAGAAGTAAGTCCGTAAAAACGATACTAGCGCCATCTAGCGGATCATCTGGGTTACAGGCATAGAAGCAGCTTTGCGACTTTTGTCACAAGTGAACAATTAATCGCATTGGTTCCCATTATTTGTACAAGTTACAAAATTTTGAATCTCTGCTAAAACACTTCAGAACAAAATTCTTTTTTTCAGTCAGTCATATTTCTATACACGGGTTAAAAAGTTCCTATACATGAATAGGATTTCAGGGAGTTACTATACATGGATAGGAATTTTCCTATACATTTTCGGCTTGAATACCAAAAAACCTATACAAATCGGAAAATTCCTATACATGTATCGGAATATCCATGTTTCCTATACATGTATAGGAATTTTGCTAGACCACTGTATTGTAAAAGTCCGATCATTTTTTACAGTGTCCCCTAAATACCCTAGCCTCACAATACCATTGGCCATGCACCCCCACTCTCCACTCTTGTTCTTCCCTATGTTCTTCTGCTCCTGTAATATAAGCGCGTGCTGCCAAGCAGCCGCTACCATTCTGTACACGGTCAACCCCTTGATAATACAGAAGCCTTCCGTCTCTCTGAGACCTCGACTACTCCTTCTCCTCCAAGTCCCTTTACACGTTGCACACTATAACACTGGTGACAGCGGTTAAGCGGGCTTTGAGGTTAAGGTCGGTCTGTGACTTCCCCGTTAGGGAGGAAGGGAAACGAGTGATTGTGCGCGCGAGAGTTCGAACTTAGCAGTTTTTGAGTGAGCGTGTGTTTGCGTGAGAAGCTGAAGCTAGTGAAGGCCCGCCATAGTCGGCGCTAGCGTGTGAATCTTTGAGTGGAAAAGCTGCTAACTCGGACAAACGAAAGTGGATAAGTGAGTGTGTGAGTGAACCGGACCTACCTTTCGAGGTTAGGGTACCACGAGTGTATCTGTGTGAGAAAGAGTGTTGGAAACTCGCCGCGAGGTTTGAGTGTGTCCAACAGGAGTGAAAGTGAGTGCTAGAAATAGATTAAGGAACCTGCTATCTGAGTGGATAGTCATCGCCTGCATTCAATTGCTGAGCGAAATTACTCACTTATGAAACGGGTACAACCTGTAGATACGCAAATAGTGTGACGTTCGCCTGCATTAAATTGTTGAGCCCAATCGCCTATGCGAGTACTACAGCTAGGATAAGTTGATTTGTTACGTGAACAAGTGACGTCCACCTGCATTCAATTGCTGAGTGAAATTGCCTGCTCACCCACCAAACATACTCAGCCCACACCAGCGCTTGGTGATGATCGCCTGCATTCATTTGCTGAGCGAATTCATTAAGAATTAGTGTAAGGCTGACAAAGGAACAAGGAGTCTACTGCCCATAAACGCATGATCGCCTGCATTCATTTGCTGAGCGAATTGCCGCATGATCAGTAAAACTACTAGTTCGGTTCTTACCGCGCATTGATGATCGCCTGCACACGCCTGCTGAGCGAATTCGTGCAGTGGTGAGACTAGTTAAGGGCCTACTCTGCCACTGTGTCAAGGTGACCAGCTGGCATCGAGCTGTGCTAGTTTTAAGGAGTGAGTGAATTAGTCTTAAATTAGAAATTAGAGGCTTGAAATCAAGTCACAACTTTATTAAAAACCGAGTGTATTATGTCCCATTCCCTACACCCGACTGCGTCTGAAGTCCAACTCGAAGTCCATCGCAAAGCAGGGCCGTCGGAAACCAGCAACACAGTTAACATCGATTATTGCACAGTAATTACCTGGGATAACAAAGGTAACTTGGTCGAGACCAAAATCCCAGTGCGCGCGTACGGTAACGCGCCCCCGTCTGTCGAACCCACACGTCCGACACCTCGCCTTCGCCCAGTGCAGCAAAGACACCGGTCTTTGAACACAGTCCTGTATAACCGTCGCTGGTGGGACTAACGCGCTAAGAAGGCTGATGAACAATTACCCCGTGACGTGGAAGAAATCGAAATACCCCACGAGCAACCTAACGAGCCGGATGCTCCTGTCCAACGCGGACGAGGCCGCGGGCGAGGCCGTGGACGTGGTCGTGGTCGTGGACGCGGCCGCGGAGGGCTCGAAACTGGCCAAGTCCCGGACCGCCCCCGCCGCATTATCAGACCGTTACAACGCTACGGCTATGAGGACGACGATGAGGCCAGCGACGAGGACCTCGAGCGCGACGAACCCAGACGACCGCGAGCTAGGAACCACGGCCTACAAGCCGGCGCGCCCGAGCGCAGTGACGACGAAATGGACTGGGACGAGGACGCCGGTAACAACCGTCGCCGCGACGACGCATATGATGATGAAGAAGAAGACGAACTCGAACAAGTGCCACGCCGCCGTCGGCGCGCGTACCCGTACCAACGCGAAGATAGGCGCGAGCACCGCGATAACGCACAACAAGACCAGTTTTACAACTTCATGCGCGAAATGTTTAACAGACCCCCGCCAGCACCGGCGGCTGCTACAGCTACTTCCACTTCAAGTTACGTACCACCCTTTAATGGTACTACTGGCTACGATGTCTATAGGGCACAATTTCTAAGTGTCGCGGACCACAGAAATTGGTCAGAGCAGGAAAGAGGGACATTCTTATTGCAAGCATTGCAAGGTGACGCCACCAAGGTGATTAGGACTCTAACTACGCAAAACAAAGCATTAACGTTTGTCAATCTTGACATAGAATTGGAAAACACTTTCCACATACGGAGAGAGTTATGGGAGTTTACGAGTCACTCAAGCAAGAAGAGGGACAAAATCTGAGGGATTACGCTCAGAAGGTTAAAGAAGCTGTGGTAGATTACATGCCAAACAGCAATCAAATAGACAGGGACCAAGCGGGTGTAAAGGCTTTCATCAAAGGGCTAACGGATAGGAAAGTAGCAGAAAGGATTTGTTATGCATCAGTGAATTCAGTAGAGGATGCACTTACCCATGTCAATAGAGCGTTGTCTCTAACATCAGAGCCGCCAAGGAAGAAAGTCCGCAAGATAGAAGTTGACCACTCAGACGACACGGCTGAAGTCAATTATGCAGATCAGGAAGCACCCCCTACAACAGGTGCACAACCAAGTAGAGGCAGAGGTAGAGGCCGAGGCAGGGGCCGAGGCCGAGGCAGAGGCCGGGGTGGCCAAGACAGTAATGATTCAACTTGCCACTCTTGTGGTAAGCCAGGGCATTTTGCAGCTGATTGCAAAAACCATTTAACTTGCTATTACTGTGGGAAACAGGGTCATATCAAACCAGATTGTAGAACACGCATTGCTGATGAAGCTGAAGGCCGATACCAGCAGCATAGCTCAAATTACGAGCAAAGTCAGGGCCAGGGTCCGAATAATCGTGGTAACCCCAGAGGCAGTTCCAACTATAGGGGTAGGGGACGAGGTAGTTATAGCAGAGGGCAATACAACAATAATGAGTCTAGAGGCCCCTACGTCAGATTCCCTGATGTACCGCCAGATTTCTATCAGGCTGCCATGTCCTGGTACGCGAAAAGCAACCAACAACAGCCATTGCAAAATAATAACCATCAACAAAATAACAACCAAGGTAATAACCCTCAAAACGACAATCAGGTAAATATGCCATACGTTCCTAAGCCGGAAAACCAGTAAAGACTTCTATTGAACCGATGGAAATGGAAGTTCAAAATGCAACAGTACCATCGGAAATTGAAACTAGTAAAATTGAACCCACTGAATCTAATGAACCTAATCAACCTATCGAAATCTTAAGAATCCAAGTAACCCCACCAGTAATCACTAAAGCATGTAAGCATCAAACTAATTTGGATAAAGAAAATGTGGACCCCAGCAGTAAATTAAAATGTGCAGCCTGTTTACCTCGTAAGAAAGGACCGTTAGTTAATTGTACAGTAGCAGGAATTAACAGAGGAGCCATCATTGACACAGGAGCAACGATTACTGTTTTCAAAAGAACTAGAGATTTACCAGTATCCAAGTTACGTCTTAAAAGCGCAACGTCTCATAAGACATCACTGTATGGGCCTGAATGGACTGACATTACATTTGGTAAACAAACCTATAGATTCCCAGTTTACGAAGCTGACATTACAGAAAATTTAATTGGCTACGATTTTATTGATACCTTCGAAGGTGTAGTCAACACCAAAACTAAAATGCTAGAACTTGAAAATAATGTCCAAGTACCGTACAAGGTAGTTAACTCAGTGCACAAAGGAGATTTCGCAAGCGAAAATCTGTCCTACCCAATACGTGCTAATCAGAAAATCTTGCTGAAACCTTTCGTAGAGAGGCAGGTATCTACAAAGTTAGATACTGACCTGGTGGTTGATGAGTCAGAATTGTCTGACGCGTTGCTTGCCATGACGATCAGTGGGTATAGTCGTCCTCCGGAGTCCGAAAGGGAACTGTCCACTTCTGATCCTCCTCCGGAAACGACGTGCGCCACAATTCAGTCTCAGGCAAGAGCGAGGGGGGCTGATCATCGCCAGCTTGACAGCCAGGCCAGTCATATCCGGAATGATGGTCTAACAAGCTAGGGCCCGCCCTTCCGTCGAACCGAGTTGCCAGCTCCGCTTCGCTGCGCCGGCAACTCGGTTCGACAGGGGGCCGGCCCAGCTTGGCCTGCCGGCGGCCTTTCCTCGGGCCTTCGGCCCTCGCATCAGACCCAACTTGGCCAGTCGAAGGCCCGGGCCTTCGGCCCGCTCTCATCAAACACCCCGTGAGCGGGTAAGGCAAAGTTATCGATGTACCATCGTGACTTAGGCCCGCCAATTCACAATATGCAAAAGTCCTTACACTTTTTTACTCCAACTGTCCTTAGAATATGCCCATTTCATTTGTCTCTTAGCCCTCATTCCGAAAATACTCATATTTGCCATGCTACTGCAACTCCTTGCAATGGAGGCACAGCAGGAGCGCAAAACGAGCCCGTCGCACTTTTTCACATAACTCATGAAGGCGGGCTCCTGGACCCCCCTTCCGACCCCTCGTTGAAGAGGTCTTGCCAAGACCTATCGAAAACTTAAGTAAAAATTTTCAGTCGGTCGACCCCCTTTTTTCAAGATCCTGATGTGACTAATAGACGAAGTCGGGCTCCTGGACCCCCTTTCCGACCCCTCGTTGAAAAGGTCTTGCTGAGACCAATCGAAATCTGCAATAAATTTTTTTTAGTCGGTCGACCCCCTTTTTTGAAGATCCTGATCTGGCCAACTTGTAAAAGCGGCCGATGGGGTCGGGACCAGGTCCATTCATCTTGTCTCGTCGCCCTGATTCCAAAAATACCCCTATGTGCCCTGCTAGCACCAATAATGGCGGAAATCCCCCTCCCGCCCATGCAAACCATGATGCAGCTGCTGCAGGCCTTGCGCGGGTCGGACGGGATTTGCACCACCGGATTGTTTGTTCGGACGGCCCTCCTGAAGTACCCTCCAAATCTGGTCACTCCAGCTCAACTCCTTCCTTGTACACAGACGACGACAACAACGACGACGACGACGACGACTCCCCCTATTTTTTGAATAGAAGGGCGGGCCAAAAACTGAAACAAAAACCATGGTAAAAAAAAGTTGATAGTGAAAGTGGTGCGGCCAACGCACACAGAAATGAACAAATTTTGGGAATCCAACCACCCGAAAGAGCAGAAGGCAAGATGCACATAGGTTTGCTAACTAGTAGTAAAAGTAATCCTTACGTAAAAAGTAGAATCTCAGAAAGTGTGGTCACACAGACAGGCGTTGTACCGTGTGTGACAGGTCCAGTAAATGTAACTTTGCTAAACCTTGGAGATACTTGTATTCAAATTCCCAAATATGCAATAATTGCTGAAGTCCTACTACTGCACCCACTACAATATGATGGCCTTGATGATGTCATAAACCCAAATTACGAGGAAGAGTTAGAAAGAGAGGAAGAGAGTGAGTATGAAATGGAAATTGAAAATGAAATTAAAGAGTGCCCATGTAGAACAATTAGAATAGCAAATGGAACAGAGCAACTAAATTTAACTGAACATGAGATAGAAAAGTTCCATGATGCTGAGTACAAACTACCAGATAAAGACCCAATCCCAGAAAATAAACCATTACCTGCAGATCTAGATGCCATGATCAAAGCCACTGCGTTGTCGCCAGAAGAAAAAGTAGAAGTAGAGAAGCTCATCCGTAAACACCATGATGTATTTGCCCCAGACAACTTCACTTTTGGGCGTTGTCCATGGATGAAATTCAGGATAGACACAGGAGACCATCCACCAATCAAACAGAATGCGCGTCCAGTACCCCTGCATTACAGAAAAGAAGTTTACGAAACGTTCATGAAATACTTGAAAATGGGAGCAATTAAACCTAGTCAATCAGCTTGGGCTTCACCCATACTATGTGTTCTCAAAAAGACAGGAGAAGTTAGGGTCTGTGTAGACTATAGAGCACTAAATGCAATCACCAGAGTGCCAGCAGCACCGATACCCAGAACCCAGGAAATTCTACAAAATTTAGGCGGACACAAAATGTATCACACTTTTGACTTAGCACACGGCTACCACAATTTAGAAGTACACCCAGATGACCAACCCAAAACAGCAATAATACTACCAGAAGACCTCGGTCTTCCACACAGACAATTCGATTACACCAGATTAAGCTTCGGACTCTCAGCAGCCCCAGGGGCATTCCAACAAGTAACAGACAGACTGGTGACACCTGCCTTGGAACCCAATAAGGATAACGACTTAGGAAACACAGTATCGGTTTACCTTGATGATGTTTGCATTGCTGGAGATAACTTCGAGCAAATGATGCAAAGATTAGAAGCATTCCTTAACAGAGTCAGGGCAGGAGGATTTCTCCTCAAAGCCAAAAAGTGTGAGTTGTTCCAAAAAGAAATCTCATTCCTAGGACACATTTTATCTGAAAAAGGAATTAAAGTTGACTCAAACAAAATAGACAAAATAATTCATTGGCCACAACCAGTCGATAGCTCAGAGTTAAAGTCATGGCTTGGTTTAGCAGCCTACTATGGCAAATACGTACCTCATATGGCCACCAAAGTAGCTCCACTATACAGATTACTCAGGAAAGGAGTCCATTTTGACTGGACACCCTTTTGTCAAGAAGCTTTCGACTCCGTCAAAACAGCTCTTACAACAGCACCAGATCTAGGATCACCGGATGTAGACAAGGGACCTTTCACGTTGACTTGTGATGCCAGTCTCACAGGATTAGGAGCAGTCCTAACACAGGACCAGGACGGTAATGAAGTAACAATAGCCTATTGGTCCAAAACGTTGACACCTGCGCAAAGAAATTACTGTGTTTCTCATATGGAACTTTTGGCATTGGTAGAAGCAGTAAAAGCTTTCAATCATTATCTAGCAGGTGCACCCTTCATAGTCAAATCAGACCACGCAGCCTTACAGTGGCTTAAAAACTTCAAAAACCCAACAGGAATGCTAGCACGCTGGTTAGAAAAACTATCCCCATATAAATTCACAGTCGTGCACGAGAAAGGCACAAACATTAGTCATGCAGATGCACTAAGCAGGCGCCCTAACAGGCCCTGTGACCCACAATGTAAAAAGTGCAGTAAAATGGAAGCAAAAGATGCAACAGCTTACCTCATTAGTTCCACTCTAGCAGAAGGGCTAACCATTCAAGAAATATTCACATCAGTACTTGAGGCTCCGAACAGTGGGCCAATCGTCCATCCAATCAGTCTCGAAGGGAGATTCACTTCGCCATTAGCCAGTCAGATTGAAGAATGGTTCCAAGTCAAAGACGAATTTCACTCCAACACAGACAAAACATTCCCAGGATTGTGCCAATACACTAGAAACAACAAAATATTCATTAGTCTCATAGTCAAAGAGAAAATGGAGCACAGACCACACATACACAATGTAGAGATTGCACTCAACATTCTAAAAGCATGGCTCATTAAAGAAAACATCACCGAGTGGAATATACCAGAGTTTGACTATTACAAGAGCCCAGAAAATAATCTAGAAATAATTCCACTACTCTACAAAGTGTTCAAAAACACCAACATGACAATCAATATTTGTCACCATCACACTCAGCCAGATCCAACAAAAGCCAAGACTTGCGAAGAAAGTTGTCGCATTTGCCAGACAACCGCAGAAGTTAGGAGAATAACACAGATATTACATACAGCAGTCTTACCTGAAGGAGAAACACCAGAAGAAATGGCCAAGCTGCAAAAAGCAGATAAGGAGATAGCACCCATCTTAGCAGCGGTAGAGAATGGTCGGAGAACACACCTCCAAGAAATCATAGGGTTCGGACGCAATACCAGAACACTTTGGCATCAGTACAAATCACTGACACTCAAGAACGGAGTCCTATACAGAAGACACGAACACCCATCAGGTGACTCTAAAAAGGAAACACTACAATTAATACTACCAAGGGCTAGCATAAAAACAACAATTAAAGAATACCATCGTCAACTAGGAGAGGGTAATCACTTTGGAGAAACAATGACAGGAGACTACTTACGAAGGTTCTTCTGGTGGCCCAAAATGGCAGACGATATTGCAGCACATGTAGCCAATTGCGACACATGTCAAAGATTCAAAAGGCCCAAACACACCACTAAAAATGCGGCACTCAAAATATTCAGAGAAGGTACCCTCCATGGTAGATGGCATGTAGATATTTGCGGCAAAGTACCTAAAACAACAGAAGGTTACGAGTACATACTAGTAGCAATAGAGGCATTCTCGGGATGGCCAGTAGTAGTCCCATTAATTAAAAATAATGCTAAGGAAATTGCAACTGCACTAATAACCCATGTCTTCTCAGTCTATGGAGCACCACGCTCAATTCTTACAGATCAAGGAAAGCCTTTCGAGTCCCAGTTATTTCAGGAAATTATGGACTTGTACCAGATAAAGAAATATCGCACTACAGCTTTCCACCCTTCAGCCAATGGAAAAGCAGAAAGATGGATAAGGACGTTAAAACAACAACTATCTATGCTGATCAGCAAAACTCAAAAGGAATGGGTGAAATATTTACCTTTCATAGCTCAGGCGTACAGGAACTTGCCAAATCCTGTCCACAAGTTTTCACCATACGAAATTATGTTTGGCACACCAATGAGAACTCCACTGACGTTGAACCAAGGAAGCCCACCATGGACGAAAGGAATGGAAGCCGTCCCACAACAAGTCAGAGAACGACTAGCAGAAATCCATGAGTTGGTCAGAGAAATGCACGGCCAAGCTGCAACAAAAATGAAACAACGTTATGACAACACAGCACTGCTAGCACCCTTCAAAGCAGGAGACCGAGTATACTTGTACAGGCCCAAAGTACAAAAAGGAGTATCCCCAAAACTGACCACACCATGGGAAGGACCCTATACCGTAATAAGCATTTTAAATGACTGTAACGCAAGAATACAAAAAGAAGCTCACCCCTACACAATGATGATAGTCCACATGGATCGACTGGCTGCGTATCCAGACTCCGAAGAAGAAACTCAGTCAGCATGGCTGACATATGTCTAAAGACATCCAGGGCTGAGTTTAACAGTCAATTGTCAGGGCGGCCGCCGGGGACCCGTATCCTGGCTGCACCCACACCAAGAGACCCGGGAGCCTGAGAGTCCTCAGAGACCCCAACCTGGCTCGACAGTGGGGTCCTCTCATAGTCCTATGTCAGTCTAAGTCATGTCCGTCCGTCAGGGTGTCACACCAGAGGCGCGTCTAGCTCCCTCTGCGGAGCATCAGGAGACCTGGCATCACCTGCTGGAGCTCATAGGACTGGCGTACGCCTACCACAACAACTTCGGGCGATGACCAGCCTCACACTGATGATGCCCCAGCAAAACCCTGATGGTTCTCGCAGCGGCGACGACCGACTCCACTTACATCCCGACCCGGTCAAGGCACCAAGCCGGGAACGGAAGAGGCAACTTCCAGCCCAAAACCTCCACCCGGTCTGTGGCCAACAAGAAAGGCTGCTGACAGGATCCCAAGCCTTCAACAACCCCCGGGACCGAAGCCCCGCCGGGTAAGGGGCCGTACACAAACCACGTTGACAGATTTTGGCCGATTTTTGACCCCCCCCCCCCTCCCCCTTGAGTATCGGCGTGGAATTTCTAAGGACTCCCCCCCCCCTCCCCCCTGTCCACGTTCATTTCTGAAAAAAGTTGGAAAATCAGGAAAACGCAAGGAATAGTGATTAAAACGTCAATTTCATTAAAAATAATTAACTAATTAACGCACTGAGTGAATGACAGCTGAAATAACAACGGAACCCCGGTTCATGTTCGGCGTGGGTTCTCTGCTGATCACTGGTCCCTAATTTAAACGCTTACCTTATTTGAACCCCAAATCCTGGACAGACGACACAATTCTCGGTTTGTTGTCGGTTTGTTGACGTTGCGGTGCGCTACGCTGCTTGGCTCGGTCGCTGCTGGCTGCCCGGCACGCCTCCACTCGTCTCGCTTGGCAGGGCACGGCGCGGCAAAGGCGCGGCATGGCACGTCACGGCAAGGCGGCAGACGGACGGACGAGAGCGGGCGACTCGGCCCGCGCCGCCGCCCGCCAGCGCGTGGAGTAGTGACACACGACGCGGCCAAAAATACACCGCGCGGCAGTTTTTAGGACTCGGAAGTGTCAACGTGGATCGGAGATGAACCCCCCCTCCCCCGCCGTGGATTTCCGTGGAATTTTCAGTCACCCCCCCTCCCCCAAAACGGTCAACGTGGTTTGTGTACGGCCCCTAAATGTCCTTCGTGGACGCGATCAGACAAAGACCAACAAGGCCATGTCGAAAGTTAACCTCCAACTCTTGTAAACAAACTTCAATCGACTGCAAGCGCTAAGGCACTGCCTACTCGAAATCGGCACTTCGACCACTCAAAATAGTCAAACCAACATAACCTGAAACAAAAGAACAAAGATAAGTGAAACAGACTGTATAACCACCGCCACCACGAAAACCGGAAGTCGCGGCCGCCATCTTACATCAAAGTCAAACTTGAACTAAAACCAAACCCAACTATTAAATCGGAAATCGGCAAACATCTACGAAAATGGCCCCCAGAAAATGGATTGCTCACAACAGAACCAACGACAAGGAACCCATCAACAAAATGGAAAATGGAAAGGTACTGAAAACTTACCGAATTCCCAAAACTGACAGGCCCAAAGATCGGATAATGGAATCCCCGCTGCAGCCAAAGGACATTCTCAAAGTAAACTCGGAAAGGATAATGCCACTGCAACAGAAAAATGAACAACGGATTAGTCCAACCAAAGCATCAATACTGGCCAAACTATTCAGAAAAGAGGAAAAGAAAGAGGAAAAGAAAGACAGAAAACTTAAACAAAAACAACATCAAGAAGAAATTCAAAGGCGAAAGATAGAAGCAGAAGCAACGAGGAAATTACTCGAGAAGGAAGAAAAGTTGAGAAAACAGAAAATCCAGGAACAAAGGGAAACAGAAGCCAGAAAAAGAAGGGAGTTGGCAGAAAGGATTACACTCAAAATAGAAGAAGATAAAACAAACTGGTTCAGAGACCCAGGCTACACAAACCCGTGGGCAACAGATTCAGAAGAAGAAATAGAGACAATAGACTTGGAAAAAGAAGGAGACTCGGACATAGAGGAGATCTTCTTTGCAAACGCAGAAGAAGAAAGAAGAGAACAGAGCCAGGACGAAAACATAGAACAGATCCTGAACTACATAGAGTCCAAAGAACAAGAGATGATCCAAGAAATAATGGACATAGAAAAACAAATACAAGCAATAGAGAAAATCAACTCACCACAGGAAGAAAGACCAGATGAATCGGCCAACAGCAAACAAGAGTGCACCCAAGTCTCAGTAAAAATCACATCAGATCTCCAACCAGGCCCAAATCCAACGGTACCACCAACAGAAAATAACAAGGAAAAACCGGAAGCACTGAAACAAAAAGAAACAACAAGTAAAACAAACCAACAGCCAAGCTGCGGTACAATGAAAAAAAGAGGAAAAACTAAAGCAGCAAGGTGCAACAGATGTCACTCAAGAGGACATACCTCCACAACATGCAGATAAAGAGCCTCACAGTCAAAGAGGCGACACGGTCACGTGACGGCGAGCGCTCTGATTGGTCTGGTTCCACTGGGGCACTTAAGGGGTTTGTAGATTTTTCATACCTCTGGTCCCGGGGCTTAGGCGGTGAAGGTGCATACTTTAATTGAATGTTTTAAACAGCTTATAATTGCTTCAAAACACTTGGAGCTGTAAAGAACAAGTTTATCCGCTCAAAAATAAATATTGGCGTTGAAAAAATTAGCGACAGACATACTTGCGGGCAGAGGGAGGGGGAAGGGAGAGAGCAGTATGAGAAATTCACCAGAGCGCACGCGCCCCAGTGGAACCAGAGGCTCGCTGTCACGTGACCGTGTCGCCTCTTTGACTGTGAGGCTCTTTACATGCAGAGCAAATCCGTGCTGTCCCTTTGTGAATATTGACCCTAACGAGATCAAATTTGGGTTCCCAATTTCAATAGTACGATAAATAGTGATGCGCGCCAAATTGTGCTCAGCCGGGCCACGCAGGCTGGCCGAGCCGAGCCAGGACCGTGCCGGCCGGGCCGGCTGGGGACGAGCCGAGCACGGCTGGGCCACGCAGGCTGACCGAGCCGAGCCAGGGCCGTGCCGGCCGGGCCGGGTGGGGACGAGCCGAGCACAGCCAGGCTAGACCGAGCCGAGCCGAGGTCGCGTGCTCTGCCGGGCCAGCTAGCCGTCCGATTTCGAAGAATCGTTTCGTCGTGACCTCTCTCTCGCACTCATGAGGCGCGTGAGTGCGAGAGAGAGCGACGTAACAATCCTTCGAAATCCGCCGAGACGAGCGGAGCGCGGACGGGCAGGACTCCCAGCGCAGCCGGGCTAGCAGGCTGAGCCTTGGCCAGAGCCACGCCACACAGTGGGCCAGAAGACCAGCGCAGGCGGCCAAAACTCTAGACGCGTTTTGAGCTCCCCAGTCGCTAAAAAGGACTCACACCGGACGTGTAACCTCACCAATAGATTGCTCTCCGAACGAGGAGTCCATTTGTGGGGTCACACGTTCGGTTCCAGTCCCATTCAGCGACTCTGGAGCTCTAAACGCGTCTACAGTTTTGGCCGCCTGCACCGGTCTTCGGGCCCACTGTGCGCCATGGCGCGGGAGCTGGCGGGCGGGAAGTTCAAATGCAAGCCACTTGTCTAATGCACCTGCGTTTTTACCACAGATAACAAGATAACATTGGGGATGCTCACAGCAGGCATACCACCACCAGTTCTGAATGTCCTTTTTGCTGTAAAGGCTGGAATGATGATGGAATTCATGGAGAAGTATCAGCCTTTTTATGAACAGAAGGACTGGGTTGTTCCGGAAACGCAAGAAGTGAGTCATATTGAATGGGGTTTATTCCAGTATTCCTCTTAAAATTTTGGCAATTTCAAGGTTATGTTGTTTTGTATCCCTTACAACTGCAATATTTCAAGGAACCCTTTCTAGCAGCACTTTTGACGGAGGTCAAACAGGAAGACCATTGGCACAACATCAAGAGGATGCACGAAGAGGATCCACTCGAAAATCATTCGAGCACCGAACCTGTGAGATAAATACGGCTTGATCAGCCACTTTTGTTTTAAAGCGAGGGGGCTTTCATGGTGTTTTTGGCAATGTCAACGTGATACAGCGACAAGACCTGATGGCACTTCAGAGTGTTTCGTTTGGGGTGGCAGGAAAGCTTTTCCATCCTTACTCGTCTTCTGTCCAAAGTGGCGAGCGCCTTGAGTCATTAGCACTCAAGTCATATGAGCACTCAAGTCATGAGCCGAAACTACACAAGTTGAGCTCTTGCCGCACTATGTCATTGCCAGTCACCGAGCATAAACTTTTTGTCAACAAAACGCGAAAATGAATTGGCGACCTGGTGACAATTTGATTAGATGCCCCCTCGCCTTTTTTATGGTTGGAATGGGGTGGCGTGCACACTGACAGCATAACCGTCTTTTTCCGCGTTCGCGACAGGGCGATTTTATGCCTCCTCATTGACGTGCACCAGGTAAAACGCGGACTAGTTTCAGCTACTGAAGCTGAAAAAGACAACTTCAGGAACTGAAACTCTAGTGTAAGTTTGTGCACACTGTGTCCGACGGCAACTGATTGGCTGAACGGTACTCCGTAGAACAAGGAGTGACAACGATGCATTCTGTGACAAAATTAGTGTCCCTTTCGGCTGAACGCTTTGCCAGTCTACCGAAAGGGCACTATTTGAAAGGGCGAGTGGGGTTATATGCCTCGCTGCCTTCCTCTCTAGTTGTCTACATCATGCTGGTAAATGACGCAGGCCGCTCCCCGAAAGCTCTCACCGCCATTCCCATTCAGCGGGCACAGAGTCATGTAGGATTGGTCGCGTGTACACAAGCCGCTTGACACACAAGACACTTTCCCTTCCCATTTCCCCACCCATTTAACCCATTTTCCTTCAGAAAAGTTACTCTGCTTTGTATTCTTAATTATTTTATTTCTAGCGGAGCCCTGCGCTGTCACTGTCTAGTATTGGAAACGCGCTAACATAAGTTGTTTTGCAGTTTGGGAATGACACGGATGACGACGACGGCTCCTCAACACACTTTGGGTCAGACGTGGAATCATCACAGACTGGTCAAGAAAGGAAGCGTCGGCGAAGTTGTGAAGAAGACCAGGTAATTACATTCACACTTTCGCTCTCTGTTGATAGGACTGTAATGCATGGATGTACTTCCTTTTTGTTTTCCTTTGTTCCAGTCGGGGTCCAGCTCAAGTTCTGGTTCGGACTCGGAGGATGTAGATGAGAGTTCCAGTTCTAATACAAACACGACCAAATCTTTTTCGCAATCACAAAATATCCCTTACCGATTAAAAAGGATTTTTGCTACCGAAGCTTTCAAGGACTTTGTAAGTTAAACAGTTTCTGTATTTTATTTTGGCCGCCTTCTGATCTTCAATCACTTTGCCTTTTTTAGGACCTACTGAGATACTTGGACAAAAAAAAATCGAGGCAAACAGTTTTGGTTGACCGAGCCAAGGGCTTCCTGACCCAAAGACGAAGGAAGTTATTGGTTGGATTTCTTGCGGGTTATATGATTGACAAGAGTCCTAAGTGAGTACATTTTTTGTTGAGCTTCAGCCGTCTTGATCTGTTACTTATTTAAAACTTCTAATTTTTGTCCTCCCCTTCATATCGCAGCATAACTGTTGAGAACTTTGAGACTGTGGTAGAAAAAATTATTGAACTGTGGCCAAAAGAGAATCCCTTACGTGACACTTTGTATCTTTCTTTGTCATTTTTTCTAAGGAGCATGCAACTAATTATTGAATAATTACAGAGGGTGTACTACACAGCCCCCAAAGTAAACGGAGCCCATCAGCCTTTGGCAAAGGGCAAATTGTACAATGCAGTTCGAAACAAAGTTTCAAAGTTGATAAAAGATAATGCAAGAGAATCACAAAGACCAAGGAAGTCTTTGGGCCTAAATGAACAATCAGGATCTGAACAAAATCAAGGTGAGCTTTGTTGCATTGACCTTCCTTCTTTTCTTAAGACTCTGCCCAGACTAGAGTTAACATTCTGATTTATTGCTTGCAGTTCGAGAACCTGCTGCAGATATTCAGGCTGCTTTGACCTCGATTAAGCGATCACGTGAACTGTCAGGTGAGGTGGAAGCTGCCTGGAAAAAGTCAGCAAAGCACCGCCTTGATATGATCCATGAAGCGGAAGAAGGGGATAAGTCATTTTTAGTCATTTTACAGGAGAAACAAAAAACAGTTTGCAGGACCAATTCAAACTAATTGACATGATATCATGAATGGTGATAATTCAATAAAGCATGGCTCAAAAATGGGACAAAAGTTGGAGCGGTCAGGCCGCTCCTTCTAGGGTTTCGGAGACTTGCCACTATACGCATAAGTGGACAAAAGAGTCATGTCGATTTAGTTCCATCAAATGAATGGAATATGGAGTCAAGTCAGCAAAAAAATTGAAAAAAGGGGTTAACTCGACTTGTGTCCAAATGTCATATTGAATTTGGAGACAAGTTGACGTGGCTCCAAATGTCATGTTGCAAAAAGAGTTAAGTCGAATTTTTGTGCAGCGTTTCCAGGACACTTTGAATTTCATGTAATAAATGAGAAAAGAACTCTTCTTGGCGAGTTACGGGTGTCAGTGATCTTGCCCATGCCCAGGCGAACCTGGTCGCGTTTCCGGATTTTAAAAAGTGGAAAAAATATAAATGATTTGCGCGCAACAAACCGAGAAAAATGTACACGTTGACATCAACATGTCAGTAAATGTTGTACAGTTGGTTGTCAACACTGGCTACAATTTGAAAATGTTTTCTGCTTGCTGCCTTGGGATTCAACAGCTAGTTCGAAAATTCAGAAGAACGTATGTTTTTATCTTAAGTTTCGATCATGTCACCCTGTTTTATCGCCCTCAAGTCGGTGTGCCAGGCTCAACGACTGTATTCATCTGCTCAAATCAGTGGGCACCCCTTTTTGCAGCTACAATGGACCAAAATATGATAACCTAACCTGTGAGTAAGCCATTTTCTCATTTATTACATGAAATTCCAAGTGACCTGGAAACGCTGCACAAAAATTCGACTTGACTCTTTTTGCAACACGACATTTGGAGTCAAGTCAAATTTTGTTGAAACGAGACTTGACATTTGGACTTAAGTTGAGATACCTCCTTTTTCCAACCGATTAATAACAACCTTAGTTGACTTATCTCCTTTTCCAACTTTCAAATGGAGCCATGTGGATTTTCCGTGACTTGTCTCCTTTTTGGGACAGCAAGGTGATCGTAAATGGAGCCAAGGGGAGTTATCCCCTTTTTCTGTGTCAATTTGCTCCCTTTCTATGGGGAGCTCAGGCAAAAGTTTAAAACAGTTAGATTCGAAATTTTTTGAAGTATTAGAATACATGAAAAAGTCATTTTTGGAATAAGTCGACTTATCCCCTTCTTCCGCTTCATGGATCATATTCTTTATGCACAGGCAAGACAGACACGTAAATCTAATCGTGGCAAAAAGAGTAAGAATTCAGAGAATAATGCTCTCTTTTCTGCTTCTGACTACTTAGATGAGTACAGATTGTTGAAAAGTCCTAAAGGATTTACTCTGGTAATAAATGACATATTATTTTATTGATTTTTAGTAGTTTTAAACTTGAGAAATAATGAGTTTGTTTTTTTTTTTATTTCAGTTCTTGATAGACTTCAAAGTTCTGCACAAGGATTCTTGTGATTTGTTTTCTGTTTGGGAAAGTCTTGCGCCCAAACTTGAATCATTGGCTAGAGATTTGAACATTATTGACCCAGACGGCAAAGAGCTTGCAGCTTTATTCCAAAACAGAGATGAGGCAGCAGAATCAGTAGACTTGGCTGAGGATCAACAGCTTGATGAAAGTAAGTTTACAATTCATAAATGTATTATTTATCAATATTTTCTTTTTTTCCTTTTTTTATAAAGTTGTTTTTTTTTTTATTAAGAAACAATGTAATTTTATTTTTTTTACAGACAATAAGGATGCAGTTCTTCTGCAACTCTTGCCATCTTTGTGCCCTCCAACTGCCAGAGTGACACTTGGAAAAACCTGCATAAAGCCTACTGTTGCAGAATCAAGAAATGCATTTATAGCTTTTACTGCTGTGAGTGAATATTGTCCCATCTCTTGGATTAGCTACTGCCTTCATTTGTTGTAAAATTAATTTATGAAACCTTTCTTTTCTTTTAGGTTGGTGCTGATGTAGAACCTCTTATGGAAAGACAACGTGAACGACTAGCCAAGAAAGGAGCTCCACTCCAGCCCTACATAATACTTCAAGGCCCAACAAGATCTAACATTGTTGCATCCTATGTGGCCTTTGATAAGGTCATATACAATATTGACGGTGTTCTGAAATGCTTAGATACCTGCTTCAAGCTTTACCATGCCATGTGTGTTGGGAATCCTCCAGAAGCAAATCACTTATGGCACATTTTCCACCTCCATGTGTACAAGATTAAGCATGACCCTACCCTAGAGGGTGACGTTCCACTTTCTACCTTATCTTTCCTTTCTGCGTTAGATAACATGTAGAAGATCTCTGTGCTCAATCGAATCACATTACTTCTAATATTTTTGTAATATTAATGTAATGTAGTGTGGTAAAATGAATCTCAACTCTTTCTCATGTTCGTTTTGTTCTCTATCTTTTAAACAGATTAAGAGCCTTATGGTTCATATACGATGTGTGCATGTTTCAGAAACTACAGTTGAGTGTCAATTTAAAAATTGTCTTAGGCTTTATCCCCTTAAGTCGTACGAAAAACATCTGACTTGGCACGAGAAAAAAGCAACTGCATCATGTCCGTTACCTCCTAAGAAAGCTAAACGAATTGAACCACTCCAAGCTAAACGAATTGAACCACTGCCTGACGACAGTGACAATTGTGAAGATTTAAATTTAAATGACAATGAGGATTTTCATAACGATATTGAAACTGATTCAGAAACCTTTAAAATTGATAAAATTTCATTTTTCAATGCCCTGTCTGCTGCTGTTCCCGGGTGGAAGGATCTGCAGTTCAACTGCAGTTGTAACTGTAGTGGCAAAACTATAGTTGCAGGACTGCAGTTACATGTGACGGGAAACTGCAGATTGAATTGTTTTCCGCTCTACAGTGTGAGCTGCAATGCCCAAGTGCGTCAAAACTCCAATTCAACTGCAGTGGCCCTTGTAAGGGAACGTGCGCAACCCAACAGCTCTTTGAAAGGTAGTAAGACTTCGGATTGAGTACATTCAAATTGCACGGAGCACATCAGATTGTCCTGTATTGCCATGTGCATCGAGAACTCAGTGCGTGGCCACTTGTTTCAAGAGCCAAAACTGTAGCCAATTCAACAGAAAATGCAAAGTTTCTCTAAGGTGGCGCTTCGGCCCGGTAGCGCCTGCCAGGTAGGCCACTAGTGCGTCCCGCGAGACACGGGTGTGGAGACCGTGGCCTATCTCGGCGCCGCCTGCCGCCTCGGCTCGACTGCTGGCTCGGCTCGGCTCGGCTCGGCTCGGCAGGCACAGTCACAGTCGCGAGGCACGGCACAGCGCAGGCCAGGCCGCCGGCAGCCCGCTTGCCTGCCCACTTCTCCTCGCCCTGACAACAACACCTGGGGGTGTGCGGTGTGCGTGCCGCGTCTGTGTTATGCCAAGGAAACGTGGACCATACAAACAATATGAGTTTAAGGAATCGCGGACTTCAGCTCAAAAATCAACTGTGCTGGCTGCCGCGCATCCGCCGCCTCGCAAAAAGTGAGTGGATCTGCGAACTGATTCGGCAGAGACGGTTCATCGCTCTCTCGCCGCCCTCATGGGGCGTCCCGGTAGGGACCGAGAGAGACGAGCGATGAAACGACATTCGCAATTGCTTGGTTTTTCTGTTATGAATTGTTAGCGGCATGGTTTTCACTCCTTTTTTGACACCTTCATCGAAACGTTGGACACGCTTAAAGGATTCTCTCTGGCCAGTGAGCAATGACTCGTAACCTATTTGTTTGTATCATTTATCACATTTTGTTTTTGTTTACAGGAGGAGGAAGGCGAGTGAAGATGATGGCATTCCAGTTCCTGCAAGTAGTGGTCCACCTCCCTCTCCGTCAACATTTGATACCCCAGTTGAAGAAAGATGTGAAGAAAATACCTCTGCCAGTTTTACCTTTGCCGATGCAACTCAGCAATCAAGGTACTTCTCCGAACAGAAATCATTTCATGAATAAGTACGAATGTTGTTATATTTATTTCGTGTAATCCTTTGCAGTTTTCAATCCACGGAATTTGATCAACCCGGCCCTTCTACATCATCATCTGGATGTACCGTGAAACGGGGTAATTTCGGGCACTTTTGAGAGGTATTTTTAAAATTGCAAAAGTCGTGGTGTTGCCATGGACCTGTGGGTTAAAATTTATCATCTACCCTTTTTTAGCTTCAATTTGACGCCAATTCCAGATATCTACGCCTCACCGTTTTTACAGTGGAGGGCCCAAAGCAGTGCCCGAAATAACCCCGTGTTTTGGGGTAATTTCGGGCACCCCAGGAAAAAACGACTTCTCGTTCTGATTTTGGTCTCAAAATCAACAATTGTGTCTTTGTTTTGAGCTTGTGTGATAAAATATGAAATTCGTAAGGATGTAGATGTGGAGGGATGGTAGGGGTGGTCATTTATACATAATTTGAAGTCATGATTGGAACAAATAGTTTGATGTTTGGAAGAGTTGGGTGGAGCTATTTAGGACGCTTCTTGTTGAACGTCTAACCTTGAACCTTTATCCTTTTTCGTTTTTGATAATGATACAACTCGGGCCGCACTACATTACGCGTAGATGAGTCGTGGATCTTCCTCTTGAAACTGACGTACATGGGAGGCAAGTCTTATGCACAATTGGGAAGATACAGGGGCTTTCTGGAAAACTCTGCATTCCGTAGCAACCCGGCAAGCCATGCGGCCATTCTCAGAGTCAAAGTCCCGGAAAACATGATAAAATTTTAGTCACGAACCAATCATTGACACTAAGATGGGATGTGTTCATACTACACATAAAAAGTACAGATGTAGCCTTGGCCCATTTTTATGATAGTCAAAGTTCTACAAAACGACTGCTGCGGCAGTTGAGTATTATCTTTGTTAATGGATTATCTCCATCGTTCAGAAGAGCTCTGAAGAGCTGGAAGAAGCTTACACCTCTCTAGCCCTGCGAAATTTAAAGTGTTCAGAACAACCCTGCTTGCCCTTGCATGCCATTTCAGTGCCCAAAATTACCCCTAAAAGTAACAATTTTTTAGTTTTGAGCCCCTATTTACCATACCATTTGCCGCAGGTGATTGAAAATTTGACACAGCATGCTCAAAACATGTCCAAATCGAAATAAAAATACCTTATGCACCGTTTGTGAACAGGTTTGGCTTGCCAGTCGAAGTTTTCACGCATACACTGAATTCAGGTAAAAAGTGTAAAATACGAAAATCACTGTATCTCGGAAAGATTGGATCTGTTTTGGTCTCCAGAGGAATGATCCGACGGTTTTAAGTGTGGCGAATGCGATGCGCGCAACGGGACAAGCCTCCGAGGTCGCCGGTAGACGGCAGCATTATCGCAATGCTTTCGGGCAGAGATGCCCGAAATTACCCCGGGTGCCCGAAATTACCCCGTTTCACGGTACTCCATCTGCATTGATTTCAGACGAAGCTCCATTGAATGCAAGGTATAAATTCCTGAACATTAATTGTGTATGAATTGAATAATCATTGCCACTTTATATTAATTTCTTCCTTCCTCTACAGGGTTCCATCTTTAATGTGTCAAGAAGAATGGCATTTTTTTGAAGAAACTGAAATGCCAGATGACAATGAATTATGTGACGAGGACGATGATGAGGTATACTTTGCTTTGTTTGTTTGTTTACTACAAATACTCTAAAAGCGACTTTAAATCAATTTTTTTTTATTTTACAGGATGCATTTCACTCTGATGAAGAGACCAATCTTTCAACGTCAGTAACGGAAAATATAACTCTTGGTGAAGATCCAGACAGCAGTGATGAGGAAGAGGTGTTAGCCGCTGCTAGTGACCTTCACCTGAGTGTGCCGCAAAGAATCACAGTACTGCTTCTACTAGCCACTAAATTTGCTCAAAATCTGACTTACACAGCAGCTGAATGCATTATGCGACTCGCTGGGGTCCTGTCAAAGGAGTTTTTGTTTCTCCTACCAAGCATATGTTGAAGGCTGCCATATCCCTCTATTCATCTTCTTTGTCAGAACACCACATCTGTCCGCACTGTGGTGTTTACATTGGAGTTATTGATGTAACAGAAGAATGTAATAACTGCCACAATGAGGTTGATGCTAAATGTAATAAGAAGAAGGGGAATGTATTCCTGTATTTGTCTGTGGGTGAGCAAATTAAATCTCTCCTCATAAATGGTCTGGCAAAGGAACTTGTGAAGCCCCATCATCGGAAAAAGATTAAGCCTGGAAACTATGAAGACATTCAAGACGGGAAGTTCTACAAGAAATTGGTTGCATTGGCTTCTTTATCATTTAATTTTTTTGTTGATGGACTGAAGGTGAGGTTTTTATTGATCTTTGTGTTTTGATTTTTTAATTATTTTTATGCCTTATCTATAGTACAATTTTTTCAAAAAAAATTTAAGTCAAATCTATTTGTCTGTTACAGGTTGCCTTAACTGGAAAATCCTCTGCTTGGCCTGTTCTGATCTCAATAAATGAACTTCCTCTTCATTTGAGGAGGAAGCATGTTTTAATGGCAAATGTGTGGCTTGGGAAAGGAAAACCGAATATGAATGAATATCTAAAGCCGTTCGTGAAAGAATGTATTGAGCTGCAAAGAAATGGCATCACCATCAAGATCAATGGGCAGGATAAAACTTTCAAGATTGTACCTCTGATGTGTGTGAGTGATTCAGTGGCTCGGCCACTCCTTAGATGTTCAACCCAATTCAATGGTGAGTACTTTATGAGTGCACAAAATCAGATGTTAACTGTCTCTGTAAAATTTTCTTTTAATGTCTTGATTTATGATTGCAGGTTTGTTTGGATGTGGATTGTGTTACCATCCTGGTTTTAGGATGAGAAGAGGTCGTGGCCACAGCAGATCTTATACCATTTCAAACAGAGAATATGCTTTAAGGACTCATGAAGAAACTTTGGAGCTTGCCAGGAGAGCAATCGCAACCAACAAATCTCAACGAGGCATTAAGGGCCTCTCCATCTTGACTGAAATACCAGGGTTTGATATTATTAATTGTCTTGATCTTGATCTTTTTCATGCACTTGTCAACTGTGCCAAGAGATTTGCAAATTTGTGGTTTAGTGAGAAATATTCATCCAAAGATTTTAATGTTAGAACCAGATTTAACGAGGTTGATCAACGACTTCTCTCCATAACAATCACCGATACTGTCTCAAGGGCTCCTCGCTCTTTAAATGATCGTTCAGATTGGAGGGGACATGAGTGGTTTCATTGGGTCGTGTTCTATAGTATACCTGTCTTGGCTGGAATTCTTGCTCCGCGCTTCTTGAACCACTGGAGTCTCTTGGTACGTGGAATTGTTATGCTGATGCAGAACTCTGTTTCTAACACCGATGTAGTGTATGGCACTAGATCCCTTGTACAGTTCAATGTTCAGATTGACGATTTGTATGGGGCAGAACATGTCACCTTTAGTACACATTTGCTCACCCATCTAGGAAAAAGTACGATGAATTTTGGTCCACCTTGGACCCACTCCGCATTTGTTTTTGAGAGTTTCAATGGTGAAATTAAGTCTGCTGTTCATAGCAGTAACGGAGCTGTACATCAGATCTCAATGTATATGCGATTGAGAATTGCTTTAAATGCTATGTTTACTGATCTAGAACATGCCATGAATGAAAAGGAGAGGGAGTTCTTCCAGTCTGTAATGTGTGCTGCAAGCCCATTGGCAGACCCTTATCTTATTATTGGTAATGTAGGTTTCCTTGGTGTGCCAAAAATAGTTAATTTGGCCCCTAACTTGCATTGCACTATTGTTAGAGAGGGAATTGAGGCGGTGCTTGGCAAAGAGTATTTTATGTTTGATAGGTGTAGTGTGGATAGTGTTGTGTATCAGTCAGTTGCCTATTCTAAAGCTGAAAAGCAGAATAATTCCATAGTTTTATTATCAGATGACAGGGTTTTGGAAATCCACTCTTTTATAGTAATTGATAATCTTGGCTTGGCATTAGGACACTATCTGGTAAGAAGTCCTATGAGACTCTGCAATAATCTCATTCCACATGTGAAAATATTCAAGGAACGGGTTGAGGAGACACTAAGATGTGTTCCCATTTCTCAGTTCGACTCAAAACTTATTTCATTCTCACTGAGCATTTCTAATTCGGAGCCTCTCAGATTTGCTTTTGTTAATGTACTACAAATGGAAATGCTCCATTAAATGCATTATTGTGAGGTTTTTGTCCTTTTCGGTGTGTTTATATGTCAACCTCTCATTTTTATTGTTACCACTGTATTTTATCAGAGTCATGGAATACTTATTATGTAATTTGCTATTAATGTACTACCAGTTGTATTGTAAAACAATGTCTTGTCATAATCATGTTTTTTATTGTTTGCATTTGTCTTCATTTTGAGTTTTTTTTTTATTACTATTACATTTTTGGATATTTTACTTATGTTAACTTTACCTCAGAAGCATTAAAACCAGAATATGTGTGTGACCATTTTTAGTCAGATCTTCAGTGTGAAATGTAAATCCCACATACTGCTCTATTGTCCTGGTATGAACAGGCCCATCATTGCTATTTTGTTCATATGTGGTCTTACCTAGACCACTAGCTAGAAAATCAGATTGAAATTAAAATTTTAATGTTGACTCTCTTTTAAATCTTTCAAAGTTCTCAGATATTGAAGACATTTTAACATGTGCAATCTACGCATTAGGTAGCTATGAATAAATATTTGTAAATCCTCCAAAATTTTATGAACTTATTTTACTTGTGCTCCATCAAAACTGAAATGGAAATAAAAAATTCAGCCTCCAATGTGTAATTGGATTATTTATTTTTCAGTAGAAAGAAATAATACCACAAATTCAACACAAGAAAAAAGGGGAAGGGGGTTTCAGTTGGATCGAGGGGAAGGAGGGAGGAAGTAGGGGCATGGAGATGAGTGAAGGCAGCAGTGAAGGAAGCAAGAACAGAGCAGCAGAAGTTCAAACATGTCTGACAGCAGTGGAAGTGGAACTTCTGAAGATGTTTGTGGTCATCATGAGACATGGGATGATGTAGTGGACAATCAAGCTAAACAGGTACAGTTCTAGTTAATTATTAAGTCAAATATCAATGATCCAAGTCAGAAGTGCAACCTGCAACAACAGTCTAAATTTTGCTCCTGTTTCTTAGATTCAAAACCTGGAGCGAGAACTGCAGATAGTTAATCAAAGACTGGAACATGCATTGTGGCATTGCCATGTCTATCGTCACTCGTTGGGCAAGTTACCTGGTGGATATGAGCAGCACAAGCAATCATTGGCAGAACACGAGCTGAAAGATGAGCCTCTTTGCGCACAATGTGAAAGTGATGGTCTACTCAAGAAAATAGCAGTTCTCGAAGAGCGTTTGAGGACTCAGCCTGCCACTCTGGAAAAGCGTGATTAATAAAACCAATCTATTCAGCAACTGGATGTTTTCAATTTTTTGTTTTAAGGGAAACTAAATCTTTGTGCTCTTCTGGATGAAACACACTACTTTAATTAGCAATTGATAAGTTCAATGGGACCGACTCCTGAGGATTTGGAATATAGCACAGCCCTCTGCTTGGCATACCAAGGCCATTTGCAGAGCCTTGCTATCTGTATTAAGGTTCTCGTTAGTTTTGCTTGTCTTGAGTTTTAACATTTACTCATGAAATGTTATTCTGTCTCATGGTAGCAACAAATAAAGATAAATAAATCTGACATTTTTTTTCACTGGTTATTTCCACTGACCAAAATGCTACAATTTCCTCTCTTCATTTCAATCACAATGTGCTCTGAATAAGTTCATTACACTCATCTCACCCTCTATTTAAGAAATTTGCAGCAACTTTGCTTCCTCTCTAAAAGATATCCTGACATTAAGGATCCAAAAGAGGAACTGGATGAAAGTGATGAAATATTGACAAGATCAGTTTTGTTGCAAATAGTATATTTGAGGAAATATCATTGGGATTTCATTATTATTTCATTGTACATCATTACAAATAAAATTCAGACATCATTCGCATTCACTTTCGGAGCTGTCTTCAACATACTGAAACAGACACAAGACAAAACAGGTTTAAAATAAGGAAGGACCCGCACTATGAAATTAACTTCAATAGTTGGTAAATTTTACTCACTTCCACAGTCTGGATTGTGTTGGGTCTCTCTCCCAAGAAGCTGTTTACAATAGCTCCAAAGGAGCCTTGAGAGAGGTGAGGGTACTTCTGAAGTACAAAAGCTGAAAAGAAATAAAACAGTCAAAAATGATGTATGAAAGGGGCAACAATAAATCCAATGGATAATATAATACATACTATGTATGTCGGCCATCTTCTGATATTTCTTGAGGGAAGGTTTGACACAAAGATTGCCGTTCACCACCCTCTTCTGGCCAGCATATGTGGAGGCAATCAAACGCCGCCTGGAGAAAGCCTGACGGAGTAGAGGTCGCACCATGCGCCCTGGAGAAGAGGCATTTGCTGCCAATGTGTAGACAGTTCTGTCAACGCACAAGCTCTTGCCTATGCTCACCTGAAAAATATAAAAAGACAGTCAAACAACGTACTAAAGCAAGGGAGGCAATTAATTACTGTGTGCTAGAAGATATAAGAAATGAAGTACATTTTCCTTGGGTGGAGTTGAAGATGAAGTAGAGTCATGTGATGAACTCCTAGAAGAACTGTGGTTGGCATAACTCTTTGAAAGACGTGCAACTAAGTCTTTGAATGCTGAAAGAAATTTTGGAATAAGTTAACAATGCCAGCCTACATAATCATTTCAGACACTTTGAACAGAAAAATTTACCTTGCGAATTGATGTCCATGAGATTGGAACTATTCTCACTGCCGAATGAGGTCCTGGCATCTTCGTCATCATCCGCTCCATGGTTGTCAAGTGTGCTGTTCCTCTTAAGTTCATCAGCTTTGGATTTGAGATAGGGCAGATCCGCTAGAACAGATAACCCCTGAAAAGTATACCAAGTCACTGACACATCAAAAGGGGAGGGGGCATGCATCAATTCATTGGGGTTGTTAGACTGATTCTGAGAGTCGTTTCCGTCGCTCTGTCTCTCTCACACCAAGACGGACCGCCCCGTGAGTGCGAGAGAGTCGGAGCAACGAAAACGACTCTCGGAATCAGTCGGCAGACAACAGCTTAGAAAATACAAGAGGCAGCTATCAGCAGACGGATTCCGAGCACTGCTCCCGTCGTTCTGTCTTTCTCGCACCCTTACGGAACGGCCCATGAGGCGAGAGAAACAGAGCGACGAAAGCAGTGCTCGGAATCGGTCTGGAGGTGAATGGGGAACTCACAGCTGATGTCCAAAACAAGCCCTTCAAAAACGGGCCATCCGTCTCGGGGCTTTGGCGGTACTCGCCAATCAATGGCATACGTCTCGGGGAAAATCGGAGACGCAGCATCAAAGTTGTGGATCCATTCGAACGACACATTGTGTGTGTACGTGCCCGCATGGGCCCCATCGGTCCATTTGACGAGAGCACGACGCTGCTCTGTCGAGTTCTTGGTTGACGACGTGCGTGAAGGCATGATGACACAACGGCGAGTAGCGAACGGGCACACCAACCAACGGCGAGTAGCGAGAGGTCACAACAACGGCAACTAACACAATCACACGCGAGGCTTTCCACTACTTGGGAAACTGTCACTCCGGCCACTAAACTAAAGTCACAGGTGGCCTGCACATCCATTTATTTATTTATGTCGTTCTCTCTTTTTTCTTCCTCCCAGCCAGGTGAGCCAAATGCGCAATGCTTGGAGGTAAAACGAACAATCGTTACAAAATGTCAAGAGAATTTAAGGCAGTAAATTTTTTTCTAAATTTATTTCACAAAGAATTTTTTTTATAAATATATGAAATACTTTCAATCACTGGCTTCCAGCCGCTAGATTTCAAACGCGGTGAAGTTGGCAACATCGATATGACAACAAAAGACTGCCGTGACTGTCGTCGGGGACGGAGCCGGAAATAGGTAGATAAAGATGGCGGACTGTTATTGTGCTTATCTCGTCTACGTCGTGTGCTTTTAGGCAATCGAAAACTCTGTTAATCTCTCCTAAAAGGCACCGAAGTCAGAGCACTGTCGTGCTCTTTATTCTCAAGCCTTCAAGTACCCCACATTTTGTTCGAGAAATGCTGCAACTACCACACCACGTAAGTCTTCGTCCCTAGCAACTCGTGAAGCGGTCGTGAGCCTAAGCAACTCATTCTATGTTTGTAGTTTCTTTTCATCTCGCCAAATTTCCCGATTGTCCATCCCACGTGTCCTCATTTGAAATATTCATTTTCTTATCCATCCGATCCACTATTTTCTGATCCATCCGTTCTTATTGCAGTCGTTATCTCGAGCAAGACTTGTGACATAACCTCGACCCCTGCAGAGATGTTGGTTCGTGGAGCATTTGTTTGCGTTTTCTGCGTGAGTACTCTTTACTCTTGAATATTTTCAAGTGTTGGATTTTCCATTGATGTTCTTTTTTCTTCTTCAGCATGCTGAGTATTCCCAAGTTCACATAAGCAGAGCGGCTGGAAGTGGTGTAGAGGATTCCAGACTTGCTGTGGTAAAATCTCCCTCCACCGTGGCTACCTGGTACCTAACCTCTATTCTGTTAAGTCAATCACAGACATGAAGTCCTCTTGTGCTCTATTCCGAAGTTGGGGTGACCTGTTGATCATCCATTTCTTTTGGGATGAAATATGTATGAGTGTGAGTACCTTCATTTTTCTTATTTCTTTTCTCAGAAGTTTCTAGTGTTAAAAGCTAATTATTGATTTTTCTTTGCAGATGGTGAATGTTGTAATGTACACTAGCTGTGCCTCTGGAATCGGTTTGGAGGATCCTTGACCTCTTTCGTCTCCTGTCACCAATTTGCATGTACTTGCAAATACATAGAAGCTGGGTGAGTCATCAACAGTACCCTCATTTGTTGTGATCAGCTGTTCAATGTTGTGGCTAGTTTGAAGCCTGTATGGTTCTTCTTCTTACTTGACAGGTGCTCGGATGCTGCCAGATGCTACATTTGCCTAACCCACAGCGTTGAAGAGATAGACTACCCAGTCCCAAAAACCCATGGAGCATCCCATGAGTCATGGTGTCCCATGGGACACCATGGGCCGATTTTTCCCATGGGAAAGATGTCCCCTTGATTTTTTGCACCATTTCCCATGGTGTGGAGCAACCCATGGGGAGATGCACCATGGTGTGTGTCCCATGGGGAGCACCTCTTTGCCTTGGCAGAGTGTCTTGAGAGGACATTGTCTAAGTGCCTACTTCCTTAAGGGTTTATTACCATAATGTGTGCGACAGAGGCGAACTTTTTACGCTACATCCGATTTTGCAACCAGATTATGTCTAGGAGTCACCGTTCAAATGATATTACCTGAAAGTAAAAATTAGACAGAGACTTCAACGCACGGGCAGGAGTTTTCTCCCATAGGAATGGCTAAGCCATGGGAAAGTTCTCACCATGGGAAGGCCCTCCCATGGTGTTCAGCTTGCACCATGGGAAATGACCTCAATTTCCCATGGGACGCCAATCACCCATGGGACTAACCCGTGGTCTCATGGGATTTCAGTTAGGTGCCATGGGATATGTCTCATGGGATCCTATGCGGCCCATGGGTTTTTGGGACTGGGTAACCACGTTCGCCACTAGTCTCCAGGCGATTGTCAACACTAGGTTTGCAGCAATCAACATTTGTGCCTGGGATCGGTGAGTCATCCTCATGCATTTAAGCTGCTCACCACTTATGCTAGTTCGCATCTTCAAATTTCCTGTCGTGTTTAACAGGCGTTTGTTGATGACTGATGCCTAACCATGGAGGAGGAAAGTGAATATAAAACGGCTGAGATGGGACGAATTGAACCTCTGGTAAGTAAAGTACGACGCTTTAATATTACTATTCGTTTGCTGCCACTGTTTTACTGATGCCGTTTGTCTTGCAGGTTACGAACCAGGACTGTAATGGTGATATGAAGGAAAACTGATATCTGTCCGTTGTCACTACCTTCAAAATAAAAGTAGTGTATATCACAATACCATTTTGGTTTTATTTGTACAGACCTTTTCTTTGGAAAATGACATCAAAGCGCAAAGATAATTGGAGAAACGACTCAGATATTATGCAAGTAGTATGTTAGTGCAAACAGTACATTTAACGTGCCAAAGTTGTGCACTGTTTCTGGAGTCTGAAAGCTATTTCTAAATGAAGTATCATTTCCCTTTAAACTGAAGTGAAACTGCATTGCAACTGTGGTAGGGACTGGGCACGACTAAGGGGGAACTGCCAGAAACTATAGTTGTCCGAAATAAGTGGTACTTTTTCCGCAGTTAAACTGCAGTTCTCCATACTTTACCTATACTTACACACTAGCTTAACCATGGCCTAACATCAAGAAAACTATTCAAAAATACCTGTTTTAACTACATGAATAAGTAACATTCATCTGCTCAAATTTCTCATAGGGAACTGATCTTTGAGGTACAGGAAAACAATAGCACACCGATGCAGTGCCAACTACAGATCCTTCCACCCGGGTTACTAAGACTGTTGCCAATTTGTATTCGAAGGACACTATTACAAGGGCTCAAGTCCAAGAAATTGTTGCGGAAATGAAAGATCTATTTTGTGGCACTTTTCTTGATATTTTGGAGGGTAATGTTTTGCATGCTTTACAACAGTCAGAATGCAAGGATGTAGGAGACATACGATGTCTGTTTACAATTATGAGAGAAATGTTTGACGACGTATCCACTGAGAGGAGGCGATTTAACCATTTAAAAGGTTTAAATGCCTTCATTGAGCCCTCCCAGTATCCTGTTGGCACTGCAAATGTTCATGAAAGTGTGAAAGGTCAAATAGTGATTCAACCGGTGTCCCTAACAGGAACTGTCATTTCCCCTTCTAGAATTCTAAAAACATTTCTGGAACTCCCTGGTGTGTTTGACCAGATTCTTAAGTATATGAATGAACTTGATAAGAACAGTGATACCATGGAAAATGTAATTCAGGGCACTCTGTGGAATGATGTTATTAAGCCAAAATTTGAAGGAAAACAGGTTTTTCCTCTTACTATGAGCTTTGATGATGTGGCTACAAACAAAGACCTTGGCAGTCATGCCACAGTGCATAAACTGAGTGCATGCCATTTGACAATATCCTGTCTGCCTCCTGTATTTCAATCAGTCTTAGAGAATTTGTTTTTAGTACTTTTATTTCATTCGACTGACAAAGACTTTGGGATGGAGGAGGTTTTCAGACCTCTTTTGGAGGAATTAAAAATATAAGAAGAAGAGGGTATTGAAGTAAGAGTAAACAATGTGTCCCATAGAGTGTATTTTGCCTTGTGTTTAATTATAGGTGACAATTTGGGTTTGAACACAATCTTGGGTTTTGTTCAAGGGTTTACTGCTAACTATTTTTGTCGTATATGTAAGTTTCACAAAGAGGCCACTTACCATCAAGTGTATGAATGGAAGGACAAGTTTAGAAATGAGGCAAACTTTGATCGTGATGTTCAAAGAAACGATCAGGTTTCAACTGGCGTGAAATCCAAGTGCATTTGGAATGAGCTCAAAAGTTTCTCAAACACTGTGAATATTTATTGTGACATTATGCATGATATTGCAGAGGGAGTGGGAAATTATGATATGGCCTTTATTATTGATAATTTTGTAAAAGAAAAATATTTTTCGTATGAAGAGCTTAATGATTTGGTGCAAGGATTTTTCTATGGCGCTGAATTTGGAAACAAACCACCTTTAATTTGTGAAGATAAAATTGCGGAAGAGAGTGTTGGTTTTTCAGCATCAGAGTTACTTTGTTTGATAAGATATTTCCCATTAATGGTCGGGCATAAGGTACCCAAGGATGACGAGGTTTGGGAATTTTATTTGTGTCTTCGAGAAGTGGTTGAGTTGGTATTTTCTCCAACTTTTTCTCGTTCATGTATCCCATATTTAAATGAGTTGGTTGCTGATCATCATAAAATGTACATGAAACTGGCCAAGAAACATTTAAGACCAAAATTTCACATTTGGACCCATATGGGGACAGTTATAGAAAAAATAGGACCTTTGAAACCAGTTTGGGCTATGCATTCGGAATCCAAGTATAAGGAGTTGAGATTAGCTGCACATGTCATAAGTTCTCGGATCAAAATTGACTACACTTTGTCAGTAAAATCTAGCTTGAAACTGTGTGCTCGCTTTACCACTCAGAGAGGACTGGAACGTCGCTTTAGTTTTTCTCCATTTTGTGAAGAAATTCCAGTTCAGCACATGGACGGTTACCTAAACTTCCAGCATCTATTACCCCCAAATGAAGACACTTGGAATGTGGTCAAGTGGGTCAAAATTGATGGTACATTGTACAAACCTGATATGGTTGTAGTGGTTTCTGTTGGTACTTTTTTCCCTGTTTTTGGTATTATTAAATCTATTTGTATTACGGAAGATAGGCAAGCACGCTTTCTGCTGCAGAAGCTGATTTCACTTGAATTTAACTCTCATCTCCATTCATATTGTGTGGTAAAGGATCCATCTTGGGATTCATGGCTCTTTGTTTATCAGAAAGACCTTGTCACACACACACCAGCTAATATGAGAACATTTTTTGATGGGCGTTATTATGTGATGTTGAAGTATGCATTGTAATACTTTTAAACAGTGAGGTTTTGTCTATTTTTGTGCCATTTTAAGGGAAATATTTAATTTTATTTTCAATGTTCCTTCATAAGATAAGGGTTTTGAGCAGCTTAGTGATTAGAGTATGAGTATTATCCTGTGCGTTCTTTCAATAATTTAAGTTTCCTGTACCTTAAAATATTAGATGAGTTATATCTTTGTTCCCATGGTTGTTGCATGATAGAAAGTACTGTTAAATATATCCTCTAGATTTCTGAAAATTTGTTGCATCTCTCATCCAACCTGCCATCTCACTTTTGTTCCATCTACAAAAAACCAAAAAAACAATTAAACCAATGCATTTTTATCCTCCATTCAAGACAAAAAAAAACTTAAAATGAGCATTTTTATGCTCCATTTAAGGGGTAGGGCCTGGAGGGTCCCCCGTCTGGAGGGTCCCCCCGAGTTTTTAATTATTTTTTCGAATATTTTTTATAAAAATGTTTTTTTATTGTACTTTAATCCAAAAATAGTAAAAATACTAAAAATAATATTAATAATAAGAAAATATAATTTAACTCGCTCGAGTGGCCCGTGATAATTTTCATACCGCTGTCGACAGTGCGTTCGGGCGTTTCTTCGTCGATACGAATGTGAATGTGGAATATTTGAACTACGCACAAGAAGCAGAAGGCATCCGAGCAGCTGTTTACGCGCGTTAATAAATAAAATATCATCGTCTTTTACTGTCGTGCTGCGTCTCCCGTATCCTCATCGAAATGGTAATTCCATTCTGAGTTCAGTCACTTTTGCACCTGGCATAGCATTCCCATGCCATGTCTGGTGGCTCGGATCGGACCTGACGCCAATCTTAGTTTTCTCACAATGAGATGAATCTGAGAGACTTTATTTCATTGACCTTGAAAATGTTCCAATTGTATTTTTCTTGTATGCTGTTGAGAGGGCTCGCATAGGCTGCATTACTCCCAGCTCCTTGGCTAATGAAACAAAGTAAACAAAGGAGATGAGGTTGGGTTAGTACAACCTGCAACCTGATCCGAGCCACCAGACATGGCATGGGAATGCTATGCCAGGTGCAAAAGTGACTGAACTCAGAATGGAATTACCATTTCGATGAGGATACGGGAGACGCAGCACGACAGTAAAAGACGATGATATTTTATTTATTAACGCGCGTAAACAGCTGCTCGGATGCCTTCTGCTTCTTGTGCGTAGTTCAAATATTCCACATTCACATTCGTATCGACGAAGAAACGCCCGAACGCACTGTCGACAGCGGTATGAAAATTATCACGGGCCACTCGAGCGAGTTAAATTATATTTTCTTATTATTAATATTATTTTTAGTATTTTTACTATTTTTGGATTAAAGTACAATAAAAAAACATTTTTATAAAAAATATTCGAAAAAATAATTAAAAACTCGGGGGGGACCCTCCAGACGGGGGACCCTCCAGACGTTTCCTCATTTAAGACGAAAAAACGTAAAATCAGTTTTAAAAAATGTGTTGTGATATGAACAATAGAGAACATAACCATAGCACGGCTTACTAGCAGTCATTCCCTATCTTTCGCAACCACTGCCCTAAGGATCCTGGCCAGGACCTCCAACCCATATTCTTCCTTTCGTTCCTCTCCTTAATACCCTAGCCACACAATACCATTGGCCATGCACCCCCACTCTCTACCACTATTCTTCCTGATGTTCTTCTGCTCCTGTAATATAAGCGCGCGCAGCCAAGCAGCCGCTACCATTCTGTACACGGTCAACCCCTTGATAATACAGAAGCCTTCCGTCTCCTTGAGACCTCGACTACTCCTTCTCCTACAAGTCCCTTTACACGTTGCACACTATAACACTGGTGACAGCGGTTAATCGGGCTTTGAGGTTAAGGTTGGTCTGTGCCTTCCCCGTTGGGGAGGAAGGGAACCGAGTGACTGTGCGCGCGAGAGTTTGAACTTAGCAGTTTTTGTGTCAGCGAGTGATTGTGTGTGAGCTTGAAGCTAGTGAAGGCCCACCATAGTCGGCACTGGTGTGTGAATTGTGTTTGAAAAAGCTGCTAACTCGAACTAACGAAAGTGGATAAGTGAGTGTGTGATTGAACTGGACCTACCTTTTGAGGTTAGGATACCCTGTGTGTATGTGTGTGTGAGAGAGTGTTGGAAACTCGCCGCAAGGTTTGAGTGTGTCCAGCAGGAGTACTAGGGAGTGATTGAAATAGTCTAAGCACCTGCTACCTGAGTGAATAGTCACCGCCTGCATTCAGTTTGCTGTGCGAAATTACTCACTTACGGAACGGGAACAACCTGTAAATACACAAGTAGTGTGACGTCCGCCTGCATTCAGTTTGCTGTGCGAAATCGCCTACGCGAGTACTACAGCTAGAATTAGTTGATTGATACGTGACCAAGTGACGTCCACCTGCATTGAGCTTGCTGAGTGAAATTGCCTGCTCACCTATCAACATACTCAGCCCACACGAGTGCTTAACGAGGTCCGCCTGCATTAAGTTTGCTGTGCGAAATCGCTGGGAACACGTGCTTGACTGACAAAGGAACACGTAGCCTACTGCCCCTAACGCATGTCCGCCTGCATTAAGCTTGCTGAGCGAATTGCTGCATGATCAGTAAAACTACAAGTTCGGATCTTACCGCGCATTGATGACCGCCTGCATTAAGCTTGCTGAGCGAATTCGTGCTGTGGTCAGACTAGTTAAAGGCCTACTCTGCCACTGTGTCAAAGTGACCAGCTGGCATCGAGCTGTGCTAGTTTTAAGGAGTGAAAAGTGAGTGAATCTAACTAGAAATAAGAGGCTTGAAGTCAAGTCAATCCTTTATTAAATCAAGTGTACTATGTCCCAAACCCCACACCCGACTGCGTCTGAAGTCCCAACCGAAGTCCATCGCGGAGCAGGGCCGTCGGAAACCTGCAACACAGTTAACGTAGATTATCGCACAGTAATTACCTGGGATAGCAAAGGCAATCTAGTCGAGCGCAAGTTTCCAGTGCGCGTATACGGTAACGCACCCCCGTCTATCGAACCCGCACGCCCGACACCTCGTATTCGCCCAGTGCAGCAAAGACACCGGTCCCTAAACACCGTCTTGTACAACCGCCGCTGGTGGGACTAACGCGCTAACTATGGCCGACGAGCAATTTCCCCGTGACGTGGAGGAAGTCGAAGTACCCCACGAGCAACCTAACGAGCTGGATGCTCCTGTCCAACGCGGACGAGGCCGCGGGCGAGGACGCGGCAGAGGCCGTGGACGTGGCCGAGGCCGTGGACGCGGCCGCGGAGGGCTCGGAGACACTGTTAAAAAATTTGTCGTAAATTTACGAAGATTTCACTGGAAATTTTTATAAACGAGAGCTTTGTAAAATGCTGTTCATGAAATATGTCGTGAAGTCCAAAAATGCGTCGTTAACATCAATTTACAAGATAGTTAGTAAATCTACAAAATATTCCGTTAATCATTGGAAGTATTATGCACCCTCGCATGCACCAAATAGTAGCGGGACAAACTGTTCGTCGGAGAATCTAAACCAGGACTTTCTGGCCTGCTGGCAGCGTACCTACCACGGCTCTACTAGGGTGGTTCGTAATAGAACTCGACCAGCAAGGGCCTTCACAGCTCGATACCCGGTCGGATTTGGCAATTCTACGACGTATTGTGTAAATTTAAAAACTGTTTCATTTCTTAACAAAATGTTCGCTAGGAATACCAAAAATATCATAAAGCTGCTAATACAAGATATATAATGTCGATGTACGAAATAATCTCCAAATTTCAATAAATATCTTTTAAAGAATATTTTACAAAATGTATCTTGTTTAAATATTTCGTAGATTAACAAAAATTTCTAACAGTGGATGGCCAAGTCCCGGACCGCCCCCGCCGCGTCATTAGACCGTTACAACGCTACGGCTATGAGGACGACGACGAGGCCGACGACGAGGACCTCGGGCGCGACGAACCCAGACGACCGCGAGCTAGGAACCACGGCCTACAAGCCGGCGCGCCCGAGCGTAGTGACGACGAAATGGACTGGGACGAGGACGCCGGTAACAACCGCCGCCGCGACGACGCATATGACAATGAAGAAGAAGACGAACTCGAACAAGTACCACGCCACCGTCGGCGCGCGTACCCGTATGAACGTGAAGATAGGCGCGAGCAACGCGATAATGCACAACAAGGCCAATTCTACAACTTCATGCGTGAAATGTTTAATAGACCCCCGCCAGCACAAGCTGCTGCTACAGTCACTTCCACTTCAAGTTACGTACCACCCTTTAATGGCACTACTGGCTACGATGTCTACAGGGCACAATTTCTAAGTATCGCAGAGCATAGAAATTGGTCGGAGCAGGATAGAGGGACTTTCCTATTGCAAGCGTTACAAGGTGATGCCACCAAGGTGATCAGGACCCTAACTACGCAAAACAAACCGTTAACATTTGTCAATCTTGACATAGAATTAGAGAACACTTTCCACATACGGAGAGAGTTATGGGAAAGAACTCGAGTTTACGAGTCACTCAAACAAGAAGAGGGACAAAATCTGAGGGATTACGCTCAGAAGGTTAAAGAAGCTGTGGTAGATTACATGCCAAACAGCAACCAAATAGACAGGGACCAAGCCGGTGTAAAGGCTTTCATCAAAGGGTTAACGGATAGGAAAGTAGCAGAAAGGATTTGCTATGCATCAGTAAATTCGGTAGAAGACGCACTTACCCATGTCAACAGGGCGTTGTCTCTGACATCAGAGCCACCAAATAAGAAAGTCCGCAAGGTAGAAGTTGACCACTCAGATGATCAGGCTGAAGTCAATTATGCAGAGCAGGAAGCGCCTCCTGGAACAGGTGCACAACCAGTTAGAGGCAGAGGTAGAGGCCGAGGCAGGGGCCGAGGCCGAGGCAGAGGCCGGGGTGGCCAAGACAGTAATGATTCGACTTGCCACTCTTGTGGTAAGCCAGGGCATTTTGCAGCTGATTGCAAAAACCATTTAACTTGCTATTACTGTGGGAAACAAGGTCATATCAAGCCAGATTGTAGGACCCGCATTGCTGATGAAGCCGAAGGCCGATACCAGCAGCACAGCTCAAATTACGAGCAAAGTCAGGGCCAGGGTTCAAATGGTCGAGGTAACCCCAGAGGTAACTCAAACTACAGAGGTAGAGGGCGAGGTAATTATAGCAGAGGGCAATACAACAATAATGAGTCTAGAGGCCCCTACGTCAGATTCCCTGATGTACCGCCAGATTTCTATCAGGCAGCCATGTCCTGGTATGCTAAAAGTAATCAACAACAGCAACCCTTACAAAGTAATAACCACCAACAGAATAACAATAACAACCAAGGTAATAACTCTCAACACGACAACCAGGTAAATATGCCATACGTTCCTAAGTCGGAAAACCAGTAACAACTTCTATTGAACCGATGGAAATGGAAGTTCAAAATGCAACAGTACCATCGGAAATTGAAACTAGTGAAACTAAACCCGCTGAATCTAATGAACTTAATCAATCCATTGAAATTCTAAGAGTCCAGGTAACTCCACCAATAATTGCTAAAGCATGTAAACATCAAGTTAATTTAGACAAAGAAAATATTAACCCTAGCAGTAAATTAAAATGTGCAGCTTGTTTACCTCATAAGAAAGGACCGTTAGTAAATTGCACAGTAGCAGGAATTAGCAGAGAAGCCATTATTGATACTGGAGCAACAATTACTGTTTTCAAAAGAACTCGAGATTTACCAGTATCAAAATTACGACTTAGAAGTGCGACATCTCATAAGACATCACTGTATGGGCCGAAGTGGACTGACATAACATTTGGTAAACAAACTTATAGATTCCCAGTTTACGAAGCTGACATTACAGAAAATCTAATTGGTTATGATTTCATTGACACCTTTGAAGGTGTGGTCAATACAAAAACTAAAATGCTAGAACTTGAAAATGATGTCCAAGTACCATACAAAGTGGTTAACTCAGTGCACAAAGGAGATTTCGCAAGTGGAAATCTGTCCTACCCAATACGTGCTAACCAGAAAATCTTGCTGAAACCTTTCGTAGAGAGGCAGGTATCTACAAAGTTAGATACTGACCTGGTGGTTGATGAGTCAGAATTGTCTGACGCGTTGCTTGCCATGACGATCAGTGGGTATAGTCGTCCTCCTGAGTCTGAGAAGAAACTGTCCACTTCTGATCCTCCTCCGGAAACGACATACACCACAATTCAGTCTCAGGCAAGAGCGAGGGGGGCTGATCATCGCCAGCTTGACAGCCAGGCCAGTCATATCCGGAATGATGGTCTAAAAACTGAAACAAACAAAACCATGGTAAAAAATAGTGATAGTGAACGTGGTGCGGCCAACGCACACAGGAATGAACAAATTTTGGGAATCCAACCACCCGAAAGAGCAGAAGGCAAGATGCACATAGGTTTGCTAACGAATAGTAAAAGTAATCCCAATATCAAAAGTAAAATCTCAGAAAGTGTAGTCACACAGACAGGCGTTGTACCGTGTGTGACGGGTCCAGTAAATGTAACTTTACTAAATCTTGGAGATAATTGCATTCAAATTCCCAAGTACGCAATCATTGCAGAAGTCCTACTCTTACACCCACTACAGTATGATGGCCTTGATGATGATGTAAACCCAAATTACGAGGAAGAGTTAGAAAGAGAGGAAGAGAGTGAGTATGAAAGTGACAGTGAAAATGAAATTAAAGAATGCCCATGTAGAACAATTAGAATAGCGAATGGAACAGAACAACTAAATTTAACTGAACATGAGATAGAAAAGTTCCACGATGCAGAGTATAAGTTACCAGACAAAGATCCAATCCCAGAAAATAAGCCATTACCTGCAGATCTAGATGCCATGATCAAAGCCACTGCCTTATCGCCAGAAGAGAAAGTAGAAGTAGAGAAGCTCATCCGTAGACATCATGATGTATTTGCTCCAGACAACTTCACTTTTGGGCGTTGTCCATGGATGAAATTCAGGATAGATACTGGAGACCATCCACCCATCAAGCAGAATGCACGACCAGTACCCCTGCATTACAGAAAAGAAGTTTATGAGACATTCATGAAATACATAAAAATGGGAGCAATTAGACCTAGTCAATCAGCATGGGCTTCACCCATACTTTGTGTTCTCAAAAAGACAGGTGAAGTTAGAGTCTGTGTAGACTATAGGGCTCTAAATGCCATAACCAGAGTACCAGCAGCACCGATACCCAGAACTCAGGAAATTCTACAAAATCTGGGCGGACACAAAATGTACCACACCTTTGACTTAGCTCACGGCTATCATAATTTAGAAGTACACCCAGATGATCAACCAAAAACAGCAATAATACTACCAGAAGACTTAGGTCTTCCACACAGACAATTCGAATACACCCGATTAAGTTTTGGACTCTCAGCAGCTCCAGGAGCATTCCAACAAGTAACAGACAGACTTGTAACACCAGCCTTGGAACCAAATGAAGATAACGATTTAGGACCAACAGTGTCAGTTTACCTCGATGATGTCTGCATTGCAGGAGACAATTTCCAGCAAATGATGCAAAGGCTAGAAGCATTTCTCAATAGAGTCAGGGCAGGAGGTTTTCTCCTTAAAGCCAAAAAGTGTGAGTTGTTCCGAAAGGAGATTTCATTCCTGGGACACATCTTGTCTGAAACAGGCATTAAAGTTGATACCAATAAAATAGACAAAATAATTCACTGGCCACAACCAGTTGACAGCACAGAGTTAAAATCATGGCTCGGTTTAGCAGCCTACTATGGTAAATACGTACCTCACATGGCCACTAAAGTATATCCTTTGTATAGACTACTTAGAAAAGGAGTCCAGTTCGAATGGACACCCTTTTGTCAGGAAGCTTTTGATTCCGTTAAAACAGCTCTAACTACGGCACCAGTCCTTGGATCACCAGATGTGGACAAAGGTCCTTTCACGTTGACTTGTGATGCCAGCCTCACTGGCTTAGGAGCAGTCCTGACACAAGAACAAGACGGCAATGAAGTAACAATAGCATATTGGTCAAAAACCTTAACGCCAGCACAGAGAAATTACTGTGTCACTCATAGGGAACTATTAGCATTGGTAGAATCAGTAAAAGCTTTCAATCATTATTTAGCAGGAGCACCCTTCATTGTAAAATCAGATCATGCAGCCCTACAATGGCTCAAAAACTTTAAAAATCCAACAGGTATGTTAGCAAGGTGGCTAGAAAAACTGTCACCCTATAAATTCACAGTTGTGCATGAGAAAGGCACAAATATCAGCCATGCAGATGCACTGAGCAGACGCCCAAACAGGCCCTGCGACCCAGAGTGCAAAAAGTGTACTAAAATAGAAGCTAAAGATGCAGTAGCTTACCTTATCGGTTCCACCCTAGTCGAAGGCTTAACCATCCAAGAGGTTTTCACATCAGTACTTGAGGCGCCTAACAATGGACCAATTGTCCATCCAATCAGCTTAGACGGTAAGTTCAGTTCTCCGTTAGCCAGCCAAATTGAAGAATGGTTCCAAGTCAAAGAAGAATTCCACGCCAACACAGACAAAACATTCCCTGGGTTGTGCAAGTACACTAGAAACAACAAAACAATCATTAGTCTCATTGTCAAGGAGAAGATGGAGCACAGGCCACACGTAAATGATGTAGAAATAGCATTAAACATTCTAAAAGCCTGGCTCATCCAAACAAAAATCACAGAATGGAATATTCCAGAATTTGATTACTACAAGTATCAGGAAAACAACTTGGAAATTATTCCACTACTCTACAAGGTGTTCAAAGACACCAACATGACAATAAACATATGCCACCATCATACACGACCAGATCTAACTAAGGCAAAAACTTGTGAAGAAAGTTGCCAAATTTGTCAAGTAAGTGCAGAGGCCAAAAGAATCACACAAATTCTACAGACAGCTATCTTACCTGATGGTTTAACAACAGAAGAAATGGCCAAGTTGCAAAGAGCAGACAACGAAATAGCCCCAATCATAACAGCAGTAGAAAGAGGCCAAAAACCACATCTCCAAGACGTCATAAGATTTGGACGTAACACCAGGACACTTTGGCATCAGTACAATTCACTCACACTTAGACAAGGAGTACTGTACAGAAGGTTTGAAGATCCAACAGGAAATCCTGAAAAAGAAACACTCCAGTTAATATTACCCAAAGCTAGTATCAAATCAACAGTAAAAGAATATCACAGGCATTTAGGAGAAGGTAATCACTTTGGTGAAACAATGACATCAGATTACTTACGCAGATTTTTCTGGTGGCCTAAAATGGCAGACGACATAGCAGCTCATATAGCCAATTGTGACACTTGTCAACGATTCAAAAAGCCCAGACATACAATCAAAAATGCTCCACTTAAAATATTCAGAGAAGGCACCCTTCATGGCAGATGGCATGTAGATGTTTGTGGCAAAGTACCTAAAACAGAAGAAGGTTATGAGTACATATTAGTAGCAATAGAGGCATTCTCAGGATGGCCAGTAGTTGTCCCACTTGTTAAAAATGATGCTAAAGAAATTGCAACTGCACTAATAACCCATGTTTTCTCAGTCTATGGAGCACCAGTCTCAATCCTTTCAGATCAAGGAACACCTTTCGAATCAAAATTATTCCAGGAAACTATGGATTTATATCAAATTAAGAAATATAGGACAACAGCCTTTCACCCTTCAGCTAACGGAAAGGCAGAGAGATGGATAAGGACACTCAAGCAACAACTGTCCATGCTAGTTAGCAAAGCTCAAAAGGAATGGGTGAAATATTTACCTTTTATAGCACAAGCATACAGGAATTTGCCAAATCCAGTCCATAAGTTTTCACCGTACGAAATTATGTTTGGCACAACAATGAGGACCCCACTAACGTTGAACCAAGGAAATCCACCATGGACGAAGGACGTTGAAACCATGCCACAGCAAATCAGAGAACGACTGGCAGAAATCCATGAATTGGTCAGAAGTAGTCACAAAGAAGCTGCAACAAAAATGAAACAACGATATGACAACACAGCACTGCTAGCACCATTCAAAGCAGGAGACAGAGTCTACGTGTACAGGCCAAGAAGCATAAAAGGAAACTCTCCAAAGCTAACATCACCATGGGAAGGACCCTATACTGTACTGAACATCATAAATGATTGTAACGCAAGAGTACAAAAGGAAGCTCACCCTTATACCACGACGGTAGTCCACATGGATCGATTGGCAGCATATCCAGACTCAGAAGAAGAAACTCAAGCTGCATGGCTGACGTATGTCTGAAGACATCCAGGGTGTAAGTCCCAAACGGGACTCACTGTGGCTGAAAGCCACAGGAAGGGCTGCCGCCGGGGGCCTTATCCTGGCTGCACCCACACCAGGAACCCGGGAGCCAAAGAGTCCGCAGAGACCCCAACCGGGCTCGGCGGTGGGGTCCTCTCAAACACAAAGTGTCGTCCACAACCTGCCGCCCTGCACCACCTGGTGCTGCCGGGCAAGCTGTGCCACGCGGGCCACGCCGCCTTCGTCGTGCCCATGGTCCACGGGGTCCACGGGGTCCACACGGTCCACAGGGTCCACAGGGTCCACGCGGTCCACGGGGTCCACGGGGTCCACGCGGCCGATATATCCTGACAGTGGCGTGTCGAGTTGCCACTGAAGGGAGTGGGAGACGTCCTCTGGAAGCCCACTCACGGCCATGCCAACGGCTGTCCCTCCCGGGCAAGTGGAGTATCCTTAGAATGGCCACGCCGGTACCCTCTGGGGGCCACCAGGTTGCCATCCCTTATGGCGTCCCCCCTTCGCCCCGTAAGGATCCCCCGAGGCGAATCAGCTCCCCGTTGAGATCCCACGGAGCGCCCTCCGGCCGTCGGCAAGCCGACCCCGGTGCTGCTGGCCAGACAGCGAGAGTACTTCTCGAAGCAACTCTCGGGACCCCTCCACAAAGGTCCCACCGGAAAACGTCCTCTTCAAACTGGACAAGGCAGAAACCGCCTGGACACGATGGATCTTCTCAAAAGCAGACAAACGTCACAAGCCCTCTTCTAGCATACAGCTGGGCGACTCCCAGATTAGTCTTTAAGTCCAACAGTTAACCTCAACTCTCAATAAGCACACCAAGAGCGTCAAAACAAAACAACTTCCAACTCCAAGGCACTGCCTGCTCGAAATCGGCACTTCGATCCTTCGAAAATAGTTAAGTCCACATAACCTGAAAACAAAGGACAAGCATAAGTCGAATCGACTATACAAGCACCGCCATCTAGAGAACCGGAAACTACGGCCGCCATCTTGTATCAAAATCAAACTTAAATCAAACCCAACTCAACTACTAAAATCGGAAATCGGAAAACATCTACGAAAATGGCCCCCAGAAAATGGATTGCTCATGACGGAACCAACGAAAAGGAACCTGCCAACAAATTGAAGCATGGAAAGGTAACAAAAACTTACCAAATTCCCAAAACTGACAGGCACAAGGAATGGACAAGGGAATCCCCACTGCAGCCAAAGGACACTCTCAAAACGGAAACAGATCGGATAATGCCACTGCAACAGAAAAATGAACAGAAAATCAGTACAACTAAAATTTCGCCACTAGCTCAACTCTTTCAAAATGAAGAAAAGAGGGAGGAAGAGAGACTTAGAAAAATTAGACAGAAACAACATCAAGAAACACTCAGAAAGAAAAAGCTAGATGCAGAACTCAAAAGAAAACAGTTTGAAGAAAACGAAAAAATCAGAAAGCAGAAAATTCAAGAACAAAGAGAGAAAGAGGCAAGAGAGAGAAAAGAGTATGCAGAGAAAATTAGAAAAGAAGAAGAAATGATAAGTTGGTTTGAAGACCCAGGCTACACAAACCCATGGGCAACAGATTCAGAAACAGACTCAGAACCAGAAATTGAAACAATAGATTTAGAAGCAAATGCAGACTCAGACATAGAAGAAATTTACGTCGCAAGCCCAAGAGTAGAAAAAGAAAAACAAAGAGAAACAGAGCAAGTAGAACAAGCATTAGAGAATATCAGAGCAAAAGAGATGGAAATCATGCAAGAAATTAGAGAAATGGAACAGCAGATACAAGCAATTGAGAAAATAGACTCACCCAAAGAAAATCACCAAGAGAAGCGGTCAGACGATCCAGTCAGCAGCAACACGGACAACATTGAAACCGCAGCCAGGTTCACAGCAAGCCTCGAGACAGCTCCAGAAACCGCAGCAAAACCAACGGAAGTAGAAGTTATGGAAACACTGCAACAAACAAAAACGAGTCATGAGACAACAAAAAGAATAGCAAAAAATCAAGTAAAATCAGAAATAGGGCAAACAGGAAAAAGAGGAAAAACCAAGGCCAGAAGATGCAACAAATGTCACTCAAGAAAACATACCACTCTAGAATGCAAACTCACCAAGTAAACAATAAGACGAGACGAGGTGAACAGCAGAAGAAGAATTCCGATCCCTTGGGCAAAGAAGTAAATGGCTTCACAGCAGCCCAATGTGGATCTCGAGCAAAATAAAATAAACAAACCTGAAACAAACAAATCAAATTAGAACAACTGAGCCCAGGGAGCGACAGGCAGGCCCTATCAATCAAGAAACAAACCACAGTAAGTCAACAAATAAAACAAATAAAGCACGTCACCCAGGATGGAACCCGAGGAAAAGTAAAGGAAGGACAACACTCACCAGGAAAAGGACCATCACGAAGGAAACAAGGGTTAAAATTAAGACATGCCCAACATGCAGTAAAATAAAATAGATTAAGATCATGACATCAACGTGCAACATTTTACTGAACCAGTAAAGCAGACAAAAGGAGTCAGTATTGACCAAATGAACAAATAAGAAATTAATCTTAAATTATTAGACAAGACCACAGACGACAAACAAATTAAGTGCTAGTAAAATCATACTACAAATTAACTAGCAGTTCTCGACATCAGTGTCTGAATCGGAAGGGTACTCAAACCCACAGTCCAAACAAAAGTCATCATCAGACGACTTGGGGTCAGGGAGTGGCATGAGCCCAGCAAGACGCTCTTCATAACTAAGAGGGAATCTAAAAAGCTTAATCCCGCGTGGTGGCACGAGAACCTCTTCATCCGAATAATATTCATCAAAATCCAAGTTTAGTGCTACAGCTTCTGCAGCCGCAGCTTCAGTACGACGTGCATCGCGAGCCGCACGTTCGGCCTCCAACTATTGGATAGAAAGGAACAAACGGTATGAAATATAACCCCATAAACCGTACAACTAGGACCAATCGGCCACCCACTCACCTCAGAAAGGGGTACATCCGTCAACGGGATTGGATCCATTTCATGCAAAGGGACACCCAAAGCCGGCCCAATACCTGGACCACGCCAAACAAAATCCGCTTCTATGGGAGGCAACAAGTAAGGGTGGATGTCACCCAATTCTTCCAACACTTCTACATCGGGAAGTTCAGGGTGGAAGTCAGGAGGAATGTAATCCAACTCCCCCACGGCCATATCAAGAACCTCAGGCACGTACTCAAACCCGTACAACTGAATTCCGTGCTCTACATCAACCAAAGGATGGTTGGGAGGGAGGACCCAATACAGAACAGCAGGAGCAAGTGCAGGGAGCATGGGACCAGGAAGCTCATCCTTTTAAAAGGAAGGAAGAAAGACGTTAAACCCCGACTAAACTACATGAACATAACTCCAAGATAATATAAACCACTTACGAAGACCCGTACACCACAGTTGACGCACAAAAATTGCGGCCAAGTTTGGATAAGGGCAATGGAGTCCCACTCTTGGTCCTCAAACAAGCCTTGCACGGGATAAACAAGGTGCAAATAGAGAGCCAACAACCCAGCCTCACAGGCCACGAAGCATATAGCACATAGCTAAAACACAAACGAATACCACTCACCACCATGCCACATGCAACAGACCGAAAGTAAACCAAATACTCACATATCCCGAATGGCCCCAAGGAGATTCGCAGTAGCAGATAACGCTATACGCCCGGAATCTTAAAGTCACAATGATTGGAGGATCCATGATACGATGGCCAACCAACAAACAGCAAGCGAAAACGTGGAGGCAACGCTCGAACGTCGAGAGCAGACACGTACGTACGCACCGAGCTCTCTTCACGCACTGGTAGAAAAAAGTACGGAAAAAGTACGGAACATGTCTGGTCAACAATTTGCCTGGACCGTCCGTACTTGCCAAGTACGGAACTTTCTGTACTTTTTTCCGTACCCGTTTACATGAGCTTATATGGGACAGGTACGGACGTTCTGTACTTTCGTCCGTTCTTCCGTACTATTTTCTTCCGTACATTTTCCGTACAAAAGTACAGAAATTTTTACAGTGCGGACTGACGCCGACTCACCGGCAAACAGTGGACGCCGGGCTCGACAATGCGCGCGACCGACCAATCAGAACACACGAACGCAACAGCCGACCCGAACAGCCAATCACAAGCCAGCGCGAGGACGCCGACCTGCCCGGCAACAAAGCCAACAACTTGGCAGCGGTTAACAACCAGCATCGGCCAGCAAAGAACGGCACAACGCGAACGCACGACTTCAGCGCCCAACGCAACGACGGCAGAGCGCGACACTACGCCGCACTAGGCGCCAGACGCAAGGAGTATCGCCGAACAAACGCGCGCGAAGTATTCAAACGTACGGAATCGACAGACACCTTTAACCCAATAATAAATGTTACAAACAATGCATGTCATAAAACCAAATGTATAAAGACAAGTGAAGAAGTAAAATAATTGTCAGATGCATCGCATTCGTTCATTCAGAGAAAAGTGAGAGACTAAATTCAAATCAGCAAATTAACAAGTCTAATCCGCAGGACCACTGTCGACTCGGCTCACGCCAAACCGAGCCAAAATGCTTTTCATCATGCTGAACGTCACCTTCTTGGCTGTCATCGCTGCATTGATAGTGCATTACTTCATGAAACGGCAGCGCAAGTTCGCACCAATCATTTACCTGGAAGGCAACATTGCCGCTGGAAAATCGACTCTGGCAGCCAACTTGAAGAAATTAGAACTGTTCCCAGTACTGGACGAACCGGTCAAAGACTGGCAAGATGTCGAAGGGTACAATCTGCTTGAAATGCTCTACACTGATCGAGCAACCTGGAGCTACCCGCCAGACCCACATGCTGGCTAATCACCCGGAAAGGCTAACTGTCCTGGAACGCTCTCCCCAATGTTCACTGAGAGTGTTCGCACAAGCCCTTGCTGAAATGAATGCCATAAGCCGACAACATATGGCTATTTTACGGACCCTGCGCGACGCTGTCGCCCCGCCAACTCACAGACCAATCCATTACATCTATGTACGCACGCCTCCAGCTGTAGCGTACCAACGTTTAAACCGTAGAGGTCGCACTGAAGAAGCAGGTGTCACTGTCGAGTACCTCAGCCTACTGCATGAATTAACTGACACCTGGCTGTTGCGAGAGGAAACCAATACAGTACATGTCCTGGATGGAACGCTCACCCCTGAGCAATTACTGGCAGCCGCCTTGGACATTATCCAGAATCTGAAGGATGACGTCACGCCTGTCCAGGAGTCCCCGTCTACACGCGAGGAGTAATTCCATGAGTTAAGTATTTGCACTAACAAACAGTTAGTTAAGTTTCTTAGATTTCAAGGTGCCTTTAGAATAGGATTAGCTAGATAGTCAGGATGGCACCAGGCAAAACCAACCAAACAGAGTAGGGGTTGGATATTTTAAAGCGCAAAACTGTGTAGAGTGTTTTCTGTTTGTTTCAGTTGGAGTCTCATCAAAACTAACTTAAACTTTGGTTGGCCTACAGGAGGAATACTCGACTTCATGCGGTGTTGCAATTTTGTGACGACGACTGTAACATCCGCCTGGGGCAGACAAAGTCCACCTGGCGTGACAGCACGCCGCGGGCCATACCACCCTTTATTTTTCTTTTTTTAACAACAAGTGGAACCGTGGGCTTAGGACTGGACACCCTAATGCCTGGCACCGTACGGTGTAATGGGGAAGCGCACCTTTGTGGCATCATTCACCACAACGTTCGGCAGACTACCAGACAAGAAACTCAAGATAACACAAAAAAAAAAAAAAAAAAGATTCAAACAAGACAAGAAATTATTGAAATTGAACATTTAATCAAAAACTGTAAAATTGCAAAATTCAAGTGAGAGAGTGGGAAGAAAAGTAATTCCGTTCCTTCAAAGGAGAGAAGGAGAGCAAAGTTAAAATTCAATTCGTAGAGATCAATGGTACTAAATTCTAAAATTGAGTCGAGTCAAGTTCTCGAAACGATTGGAAGAAAATTTTAAGAAACTTCGTTTCTTTTGTTCAGGAGGGAGTGGTGTTGTGATATGAACAATAGAGAACATAACCATAGCACGGCTTACTAGCAGTCATTCCCTATCTTTCGCAACCACTGCCCTAAGGATCCTGGCCAGGACCTCCAACCCATATTCTTCCTTTCGTTCCTCTCCTTAATACCCTAGCCACACAATACCATTGGCCATGCACCCCCACTCTCTACCACTATTCTTCCTGATGTTCTTCTGCTCCTGTAATATAAGCGCGCGCAGCCAAGCAGCCGCTACCATTCTGTACACGGTCAACCCCTTGATAATACAGAAGCCTTCCGTCTCCTTGAGACCTCGACTACTCCTTCTCCTACAAGTCCCTTTACACGTTGCACACTATAACAAATGTTTGACCCAATGCACTTATCTCCTCGATTTAAGAAATAATACACAAAACAAGAACAAAAATCAATTAAACCAATATGTTCATGTGCTCAATTGAAGACGAAAGAATACTTAAATTTAGTATAAAATACTCAAATTAAGTATAGTTTTAAACAAGTATATTTTATACTTGCTTGGAGTATATTATTCTTGGCGCTATTGTAAGGATAATTTATACTAGAATCAATTGTAAAAGTGTTGATTCAAGTCTACCATTTTTTCGGTGAACACGTTCTAAAAGTCAACTTTCATAACATTCTTCTAAAACTTAAGATCTGGTAATCAAATTTAAGATTTCGGCTTTAAAATTTTAGAAATACGGTTATAAAAGTTTAGAACGAGTTACATTCAGAACAGAAGTTATGAAAATTGATATTGTCGCTCTTATATTTCAAGACGGTAGCTTTATTCATAAACCAATTCTAAATTTTAAGAATGGGGTGACAGCACCTCAAGACAGGCCGATTTCTTGGGTTGGGTGAGGGTTCCAAACTTCTTAGTGGGTTGACAGGGCATTCTTGGACGTATTTACCCAAAAATTACCAAAATAGTGTGTGATTCAGGTCATTGCTCTCTAAAAAGAATTATCACATTTCCACTGTACCGCTGTATGGTAAAAGTGCCAACTTCGTATGAGAAACGAAAATTCCGTGGGTGATTCGAAAAAAAAAAACCCAATCTGTGAACAATCCACTTAGGGTCATACAAACAGCCGCCCGAGTCAGGTTTCACAGATCTGCCGCTAGGTGGCGCTTGGAGCGCCGTGACCGTTCTTCAATTAGTCTTTGCAATTTATGTCGTTAAAGCAAGTAATTTTCGCATATCATACCATCTATTGCCTTCGTAAATATCAGTTCTAGCCTTTAGCTTTAAGTTTTAAACGAAATATCACACTGAAGTCGAGAAAAACGCATTTCCATGTTGCCACTCGCTGGCGTCTTCGGTCGGCCATTAGATTGGGTGCACGCATGATCCGCTTGACAATTGTGTCCGGTCTGTGCACTCTGTGGCAGTAAGGATGACCACCTTTTCAAGTGTCAGGGATGAAGACCTCAACTTGTCCCTCTCCTATCATAATTTCCTAGTTTGCTGATCTACAGGCAAGGATGCCTAAAATGCATGGCTTCACCACGTATACGGTATCAAAGCATGAATATAAATCAAATTAAAGAACATGAGGAAAAGCATCATGATTAATCAGAACATGATATAAGTTTTTATTACACATTGCCTCTGAAAATAAAGAAAGCAGGTTCTGAGATTTCATAAACCACCTATAATATTTCAGAACAGCTGCTTATGATACTTAAGAACTTTTTGGATATGAAATTTAAGAGCAATAGTTCTACAAATAGGTCCAAAACCAGGTTATGAAATTTCAGAAGCATTTTTTTTAGAGTGTAGTCATAAGTTAATATAACTGATGAATTTTGATTTGTTTCTAGGACATTGAAATGTTCCTGCCAACCGAGCCACTGATCTTCAATGTAAAGGAACACTTGTTAACAGCAGTAGATAAAGGATTCTCGGGCATCGAGTACCTCCATCCATATGCAGCTGCAACCTTTCTGGATCCAAGATACAAAAAATTTGTATTGCAAGACAATAAAGCGGCAGCCCTGATTATCAACAATATTAGTAAGAAAATGAAGCTTTCCGTCCGCTGCCTTTTTGTTTTAATTTTTCCCAACGCACTCATGATATTTTTTCTTGGTGTCCATAGGTAAGCGAGTGTCTCAAATGGTCAACGAGACCAGCCGGGCCCTGGTGGAACAGCTGAATGCAGAGCCTGATCCAGAGGATGCTTCACCGTCCAGCATTTGGTCCTTTGTCGATGACCTCGTGCGCAGGACATCCGTTGGAGCGATTGACCAAGAGGCTGCTAGCCCCATGCCCTCTCAGGTGAAGGCCTACCTGTGCCGCCCCGTGGTCGACCGGAGGACCAACCCCGACCCACTGGCTATCTGGGACACCATGAAAGTTGGCAGCGAGCAGCTGTACGAAATTGCCATGGAATACTTGGTACTTATGTCAACCTCAACAGCTTCGGAGCGGCTGTTTTCACATGCGGGCAGCGTGAAAACCACGAAAAGAAACCGGCTGTCCCCTAAGGACCTGAACATGCTGGTGTTCCTACGCTCCGTTGATCATGAGAGTTGGTTTGAAGTTTCCTAGAATCTCAGTCAGACCAAGGGTATTTTAGACTGAATTTTTAGCTTAAGCTATTATATTTTTACAAGATAAGCACTGAGCCAAAAAGTGTGTTCTAAGTCATACATGTAGAACTATTTTCAGCTTTAGTTAAATTGCACTGAACTACTTTTGACAATAATTTTAAGCACTGAGCCAAAATGTGTTCTAAGTCATGTAGAACTATTTTCAACTTTGGTTGAATTGTACTGAAATAATTTTGACAATAATTTTAAGCACCGAGCCAAAATGTGTTCTTAGTCATAGTAGAACTGTTTTCAACTTTGGTTGAATTGTACTGAAATAATTTTGACAATAATTTTAAGCACTGAGCCAAAATGTGTTCTAAGTCATGTAGAACTATTTTCAACTTTAATTGAATTGTACTGAAATAATTTTGACAATAATTAAGATAAAATAAACCTATGAAAATATAACAGTTTTCTCTTTGGTTAATTGATGTTAGTTTGAATTCATTTATTTGAATGGCCGTTCGCACTGGCTACTGCTCTCATACCAACACAACTCTTCATTAGCACCAAACTTTGGTGTTTTTTGGCGTTTTATAAAGGAAAATAAAAATTACCGGTTAACCGGTTAAATCGGTGAAAATGTTTAACCTTTTGGTCACCGCCGACTAATCACATTTCGGTTAACCGATAACGGTTAACCGGCGAAAATAATTCGCTTTCCAACCCTAGTCTGGCGGCGGCCTAACGTGGCTAACGCCAAGACTTGGAAGGGGTAGCTCCAAGTGTTTCGATCCGCGTAGAGTAATTCTAGTAAGTTGAATCCTTCCACATCTTGCCAGTCCTTGACGGGTTCGTCCAGTACGGGAAATAGTTCTAGTCTTTTCAATTTGGCTGCCAGAGTCGATTTTCCCGCGGCAATGTTGCCTTCTAGGTAGATGATTGGCGCGAGCCGGCGTCGTTGTTTCATGAAGTAGTGCGTTAGTAGTGCAGCAATGATGGTCAAAAAAGCGATGGTCAGCATGATGAAGGTCATTTTGGCTCGTTTGCCTCAAGCCGAGTCGATAGTGGTCCTGTAGATCAGACTTATTAATTTTTTGTTTTAAGTCTCCCTTTCCTCTCCGAATGAATGGGATACACTGTGTCTAGTAATGGTTTTACTTCTTTCTTGTTTTTGTACAATCAGGGTTATGACATGTATCGTTTGCGACATTTATTCCAAGCGGCTAGAGTGTTTGTGGATTTCGTCCGTTTGAATTGGCGCGCGCTTCGCGCCTGGCGATACCCCTTGCGCCGGTTCTTAGTGCGGTGCAGTACCGTGCTCTGCCGCTGTTGCGTGGGGCGTTGGAGTCGCGGCGAGAACTTGCGTTGCTCTGCCCGCTGCTGCCGGCCGGTTGCTAGCCGCGGCGCGGTTGTTGACGCTGGCCGGCGTCGCCGGCGTCCTCGCGCTCCAGTCCGTGCCGTTGCTCTGGTCTACGATTGGCCGCTCGGGTCGTGTGTTGTATCCGCGCGTTTTGATTGGTGAGCCGAGCCGCGTTGTTGGCCTGGCGTCTCCTGGCTCGGTGGCGTTGGCGTCATTCGGTGTTGGGCAGGCAGAGCGTGCGGTTCTTTCGTTTGGCGACTACCTTATGTGGAGATTCTGCCGGCTGTTTTAATAGTCAGCTTTCTTGGACAATGGACCCTCCAGTCTTGTTGACCCTGCGCTTTATGGCGTGGGCCGTGATATGCTTCTGCAACTCCTTCATGGGGCATGCGTCTTACGTGAGTACCCATTCCTTCAGAGCGCCGGCACGGCGCGGTTTGTGCATGACTTGGTGGCATCCTTGTTTCAGTTGTGTGCTGCATGTCATTTCCTTTCCCAAGTGGGTGGTCTCCCTCCACATATCCAATTCGTGTTTCCCCCTGATGGTATTTTTGAGGTGCAAGAATGGGATAGCATGGCCCTCCTCCAATCCTGGCCCCAGTTCTTATGCCCTTTTTGTGGGCAGCGTGTGTTTGTAAGTGGTTTCGTGGTCTGACTTTTTCGGGGTTGAGTGCCCGTCCTGTACGTACCTCTCTCTTTTTATTCTCAAGGAGGAGCTTCCTGGCCCCCTTTTCCCGGTAGGGCATTTTGCTCCTGAGGTGCTATACCACATATTGCCTCCACATCATCCCTTAGTTGGTTGGGAGTTAGTCCCTGGGGATCTTGTTTACGGGTTTGACCCGTTCCCGGAACCCGATGTAGAAGTGTATGATGAATTCTGGGGTGAGCATTCTTTCCTCCTTCCCGCTCCCGAGGAGGAGTTTGTAAGGCGTGGTCCTGGATGTGGACCTGCCACTGGGGCTCCCTTGGCCTTTATGGATCCCCTTCCCCTGGTGGATGTCCCTTTGCATGAGGTGAGCTTCTTTCTTTCTTTCTTGCCATCCTGAGAATGCCTCTATTGCTACTAATATGTACTCGTAACCTTCTGTTGTTTTAGGTACTTTGCCGCAAATATCTACATGCCATCTGCCATGGAGGGTGCCTTCTCTGAATATTTTGAGTGCTGCATTTTTAGTGGTGTGTTTGGGCCTTTTGAATCTTTGACATGTGTCACAATTGGCTACATGTGCTGCAATATCGTCTGCCATCTTGGGCCACCAGAAGAACCTTCGTAAGTAGTCTCCTGTCATTGTTTCTCCAAAGTGATTACCCTCTCCTAGTTGACGATGGTATTCTTTAATTGTTGTTTTTATGCTAGCCCTTGGTAGTATTAATTGTAGTGTTTCCTTTTTAGAGTCACCTGATGGGTGTTCGTGTCTTCTGTATAGGACTCCGTTCTTGAGTGTCAGTGATTTGTACTGATGCCAAAGTGTTCTGGTATTGCGGCCGAACCCTATGATTTGTTGGAGGTGTGGTCTCCTGCCATTCTCTACCGCTGCTAAGATGGGTGCTATCTCCTTATCTGCTTTTTGCAGCTTGGCCATTTCTTCTGGTGTTTCTCCTTCAGGTAAGACTGCTGTGTGTAATATTTGTGTTATCCTCCTGACTTCTGCGGTTGTTTGGCAAATGCGACAACTTTCTTCACAAGTCTTAGCTTTTGTTGGATCTGGCCGAGTGTACGGCTGTGTTGTATTGATTGTCATGTTGGTGTTTTTGAACACTTTGTAGAGTAGTGGAATTATTTCTAGATTATTTTCTGGGCTCTTGTAATAGTCAAATTCTGGTATATTCCATTCGGTGATGTTTTCTTTAGTGAGCCATGCTTTTAGAATGTTGAGTGCAATCTCTACATTGTGTATGTGTGGTCTGTGCTCCATTTTCTCTTTGACTATGAGACTAATGATTATTTTGTTGTTTCTAGTGTATTGGCACAATCCTGGGAATGTTTTGTCTGTGTTGGAGTGAAATTCGTCTTTGACTTGGAACCATTCTTCAATCTGACTGGCTAGTGGCGAAGTAAATTTCCCTTCGAGACTGATTGGATGTACGATTGGCCCACTGTTGGGAGCGTCAAGTACTGATGTGAATATTTCTTGAATGGTTAATCCTTCCGCTAGAGTGGAACTAATGAGGTAAGCTGCTGCATCTTTTGCTTCCATTTTACTGCACTTTTTACATTGTGGATCACAGGGCCTGTTAGGGCGTCTGCTTAATGCATCTGCATGACTAATGTTTGTGCCTTTCTCGTGCACAACTGTGAATTTATATGGGGATAGTTTTTCTAACCAGCGTGCTAGCATTCCTGTTGGGTTTTTGAAGTTTTTAAGCCACTGTAAGGCTGCGTGGTCTGATTTGACTATGAAGGGTGCACCTGCTAGATAATGATTGAAAGCTTTCACTGCTTCTACCAATGCTAAAAGTTCCCTATGAGTAACACAGTAATTTCTTTGTGCAGGTGTCAGCGTTTTGGACCAATAGGCTATTGTTACTTCATTGCCGTCCTGTTCTTGCGTTAAAACTGCTCCTAATCCTGTGAGACTGGCATCACAAGTCAACGTGAAAGGTCCCTTGTCTACATCTGGCGATCCTAGCACTGGTGCTGTTGTAAGAGCTGTTTTGACGGAGTCGAAAGCTTCTTGACAAAAAGGTGTCCAGTCAAAATGGACTCCTTTCCTGAGTAATCTGTATAATGGAGCTACTTTGGTGGCCATATGAGGTACGTATTTGCCATAGTAGGCTGCTAAACCGAGCCATGACTTTAACTCTGAGCTATCGGCTGGTTGTGGCCAATGAATTATTTTGTCTATTTTGTTTGAGTCAACTTTAATTCCTTTTTCAGATAAAATGTGTCCTAGGAATGAAATTTCTTTTTGGAACAACTCACACTTTTAGGCTTTGAGGAGAAATCCTCCTGCCCTGACCCTGTTAAGGAATGCTTCTAATCTTTGCATCATTTGCTCGAAGTTATCTCCAGCAATGCATACATCATCAAGGTAGACTGATACTGTGTTTCCTAAGTCGTTATCCTTGTTGGGTTCTAAGGCAGGTGTTACTAGTCTGTCTGTTACTTGCTGCGGCCGCTGAGAGTCCAAAGCTCAATCTGGTGTACTCGAATTGTCTGTGTGGAAGACCGAGGTCTTCTGGTAGTATTATTGCAGTTTTGGTCATCTGGGTGTACTTCTAAATTGTGGTAGCCGTGTGCTAAGTCAAAAGTGTGATACATTTTGTGTCCGCCTAAATTTTGTAGATTTTCTTGGGTTCTGGGTATTGGTGCTGCTGGCACTCTGGTGACAGGGATTACAGGAGCAGAAGAACATAGGGAAGAACAAGAGTGGAGAGTGGGGGTGCATGGCCAATGGTATGGTGAGGCTAGGGTATTTAGGGGAAGAACAGTAAGAAGAAGAATACTAGGTCCTGGCCAGGATCCTTAGGGCAGTGGTTGTAAACATACGGGAATCACCGCTAGTAAGCCGTGCTCTGGTTATGTTCTCTATTGTTCATTTCACAACATTACATAACAAAATTTAGAACATATAACATAATCATGTGCATGTATCCACATAGAACAATAACTAAAATGTATTAAACACACACACTAAAAATTTCTTTTCATTCTTTCTAAACCAAACCACATACTACCACACCATGCAACATCAACCAATACCACAAAAAAACAATACCCAGCTCAAAACAAAAATAATGCATGCAACTACAATTTCCACTCACACCACCAATAATCACACCAAAACAAAAAAAAAAACATTTCACCTCATACTTACAATTTTTATCTCAATATAATACTCACACATCCGTTTCAATACTACCATTCTCACAATCACGAACATAATTTTTCAACACACCCTCGCATGTCTTCATTACATTTTCAATAGTGAGGATGTTAAGGGCTTCAACCTTGCACTTTGTGATGAAAGCAAAATAATGTCGGATCTTTATGTTTTCGAGGGTGCTCTATCGATCCGGATATGGCGCCACGCTGAAATCCGACTCCTTCATCCTGTTCGAGGCCAAGAAGTGCTAAATCATCTACAAACGACGGCTAAATGACGTCGTATCGCCCCCGCGGGGATGTCAATCGATTCGTCTGTTCATTCCGGTCATTTTGACACCTATCTTGATATGGCGCGGTGCGCGCGCGCAAATCCTGGCCGCCTAGAAGGTACCCCAAGTGCCTAATCCTCTACAACGACATGCCTTCCAGGTGCCGTAGCGCCTCGGAAGAGTTGTCAATCGATTCGTCTGTTCATTCCGGTTATTTTGACACCTGCCTCGATATGGCGCGGTGCGCGGGCGCGAATCCTGGCCGCCTAGAAGGTACTCCAAGTGCCTGACCCACTACAACGACATGCCTTCCAGGTGCCGTAGCGCCTCGGAAGAGGTGTCAATCGATTCGTCTCTTTATTCCGGTCATTTTGACACCTGCCTCGATTTGGCGCGGAGCGCGGGCGCGAATCCTGGCCGCCTAAAAGGTACTCCAAGTGCCTGATCCACTACAACGACATGCCTTCCAGGTGCCGTAGCGCCTCGGAGGAGGTGTCAATCGATTCGTCTGTTTATTCCGGTCATTTTGACACCTGCCTCGATATAGCGAGGTGCGCGTGCGCGAATCCTGGCCGCCTAGAACGTGCACGAAGTGGCTCATCTCCAACAAAGACGAGCCTTCTCCGTGCTCTATCGCCAAGAAAGCTTAGTGCGTCGTGCACTGACGTCAGAAAGCAATGAAAGGTTTTGCTTTAAAGGACAAACTTTCGCATTTTGTTCACAGGATCAAATATGTCTTTTTAATACAATATATAGGGCACACTGGAAAATGTTAATTATAAACATTTAAAAAATTATTATGACGACGTTATTGTCATTAATCTTAGAGAGCTCACATGGACAAAACTACCTACTACTCGGTCACGTCATTGCGAAGACAACTACAATTTTTGCAGTGCAAAGTACATTTTAGTCCATTCTTTAGGCAATAGCAGCGCGCAGGTTTACATTTGCCCTTGCACCGGCATGATTTCAATTCAACACACGACTTTTCAGCCGTAGGGAGCGTGATCCAGACGGGACGCCACTCGTCGTCTTCCTTCACCCATCCCCATTCGGCTGGGCTGGGTACTTCTGGTTGCTTCTGCATACACTGGGCCCAGATGTACCCTCCCTGGAGTGAAGCTCGTTTAGCGTGCAGGCCGAGGGCGTCTTCGGTGGGGGGGATGTTCTCCATTTGGCGGCCCCTAACTGTGACCAACTCCAAGCGGCAGTCGTTCACGGAGGTGCAGGCTGAAGTTCTAGAGGCAAAAATTTTTACGTACAGAGAATTTTAAGGCTAGCGTTGACAACATTTGTTACTTTTGTCGAAGAAACTTACCTGTCGTACATGACGATTACAAACTGTTCCAGTAATTTTCCATTTTCCTCAAACTCATTGGTTCCCATTGAAAGGAATGCGTCAGTGACTTCTGGAAAGGCCATCCATGCTGCAAAGGCGGAGGGTTTGCCAATTCCGTAGAAGGACTCAATTGTATCACAACCGGTGAATGCATGGAACATAGGCAGTGCTCTGCTTTTATCTGGTCCTGGAAGTCAAACGGTTTAAATTAAATAATTATTACTTGAAAAGGCAAATATATTTACGATAAATAATATTTACCTAAGACCTTGGTAATCTCATGGACGGGTACATACTGGTGGGTTTTTCCACTTCCAAGGGAAATCCAGAACTCATCTAGTTCATCTACTTGGTCAAAAATAGCCACTGCTAAGACCACCACGTCTGTATCAACCGTCCTTATCATAATGCGGCTGTGCCCTTCATTGGCTGCATCAGCTGCATGCACCATGAGCCGAGTATCGGCCTCTTCGTGCGAACATGGCTGTAAGGCAGTGAGATCGCTGCGACTAGAATTGTTGGTCTTCACCATTTCACCATCAGTAGCATACAGCTCCTTATCTGGTGTAACTGATGTACGAAGACGCTCACTGAGCAGTGCGAACAACTCTTCCTTTTTTTGGGAAATACGCAAAAAATTCGGCCAACCTTTAGGAATTTTCGTGGTGGCCGAGACCCTGGTCCTGGTACCCTCGCCACGCCACGGTTAAGGCGTGTATAATTTTTCAAACTGTCGTCAAAGTATCTGTCCCATACAACATCTACACGTAGTGTTGATGAGAGCTCTTTTAGCACATAATTTGAAAAAACTTCAGCGTATTCACCAAATGTGCGGGATGTTCCGGGACGGATCATGTTTACGATAACAGCCCCATCGATGAGTTTTGCAGTTACACTGGGAGCCGTGCCCGAAGCAGAGTTGGTCCCCTCTGTGAGACACGACAGGAGAGCGGACTTCTTCGTAGTTCTCATTTGTCCTCTAATGGCGAATGCTGGAGGAGAAAGGTGATTCTCGTGCTTGAAGAATTCTGCAGGATCCCCTTTTCTGGTGTGGCAAGCTATGTAGAGTCGACTAAAGAGAATGCTGTCTTCTTTGGCATCATTTAGTTTTGCAGACGTCTTTGATAGCTGCTTCTTAGCAGGTGCGGATTTAAAAATAGGATATTTGTTGAGCTTTATGGGATCCATTAAGTTAGCAGTTCCTGCAATAAGTCTATCTTTCACAAATTTTTGGTACTGGGTTTTTCCTTTTTCCTCAATACTAAAAACTGTTTGCACAACTTCGTTTGGTGCCACCTTTTGCGTTTCAATGTTGTACAGGTCTAAACTAGTCTCCATGAAAGGACTACCTTTCACTTCAAAAAGGGTCACCAAGGAGTTTACGTCCTTACGAAATGAAGCCTCTGAAGAAGCAGTCTCCGAATGATGCAGACTGTACACATCTGAATCTCCATCAATATGCATGGTCTGCTCAAATTTGTTCACAATTCTGGCTTGTTCTGGAGAGGTGAGCATCCATTTCAGCAGTGCAGCGGGGTCCTCAGTAAGACCAATCATTCCTGTAAATAGTAAAAATTCGTTGTATTAAGGTTTGAGGTTGTTAGGGTCGGGCGGGGGAGGGAGGGAATGAGGGGGGGGGGAGACATCGTACCTCCGTCTCCTTTAAGCGCAGCATTGACTTGTTCATGTGCCTGATCTAATGCCATGCTCGAAAATGGCCGCCCCGTTTTGTTGGCAACAAATTTTCCCGCCTGAAATGCTTCCGCCAAAGCTGGATTTGTTGCTGGTAAGCATGCCAGGTCACGCGCGTGGACAGAAAGCCATCGAGAGTAGTGCACATGATCAAGTGCAAAGAACCAAGGCAAAAGTAGGTCTAAAGATTTCAACATTAGTTAAAAGTCAGCTGTACGAAGAGCGCGGACGTACTGCAGAAGGGCTAATTCAAAGTGGAGTGTTGTATCCCAATACTTGAATTGGGGAATACTCGAACATTTGTTTTTGCGCCAGTCTTGAAATGAGCACGCGTTGCCCTCATTTTCCTCCACGAAAAAATCGTAGGCCTTACACTGCAGCCTATGGAGTGCGGCCACTGTCACCTAGAAAGTAAAGTAAAATAACATTTTTTTTAAACCCTTACAATTAATCAAAATATTCATGTCACACGAAAAAAAAGGATATTGTTAAATTAAGAAATGTATGTTGATCTGGACACAGCGCGAAGTAAATTTTTTTCATGGAACGAATAATTTGCTGTCACAACGAAAACTTCGTTGTCACAACAAATGCTTCACTACAATAACAAAAACGCAACAAACACCCTATTTTCAGCAATTTTTTTTGGTTGAAATAACGAAATATTCGTTAACGCAACTATTTGTTCCAGGAATACAATATAATTTGCTGTGTCCAGGTAAACAAATGCATTCGTTTATTTAACAAAATCATTTTTCCGCGCATTTCCTTTGGCAGGACTTACTTCATGCGTGTAACGAGTTCTTCGAACGTGTGATGCGTGCAGCATGGAATCAGCTCTTCCCGGAGAAGTGATTTCTGCTTCAGCAATCAAGTCGGTCCAGCCACTGCCTCCCAACCAATCTCCTAATGTCTTGAGCTTGAGGGCTGCTTGTTCAACATGAAGCCCGCCAAACATGATGAAAAATTTTTTTTGACCATAAGTGTCTGGCTTCAAAAATTGAATCTGTTGGAGCAAAGCAAATAAAGGCTGGTCGGCGCCGATTACCACTGTCTGGCCTGGATTAAGAAGGTCAACTGCTTTCTTCGTGACTTTCAGTGCGTGCTCCATCATTGCTAAGGTGTGAGCTTGCTCACGAAAAACAGGTAACACGGCGACATTAACTGGTGTTTTGAAGTGCCCTTCATTACGCTTTTGCTGTGCATGATAAGCTGACCATGGCACGCAGTCTTCAGCCTTGAGACATTTTTGAAGCCATTCTTTTTCCTGTTCATAGATTACTTCATTGCTTCCTTTGGGATCGCCAAAGACATAATTGCCAGTTGCAGGACACGCAGCATTCTTTGCATTCAAAAAACATGGCAAAACATTAGCGTATTCAGAGGGCAATTGTGCTACTTTTCGTCTCTCGCCAGTGTTACTGATAGAAAGCGTTCTTACTGTGCCTGAAAATAAATTAGACAAAAATAGGAAAAATTTTAATTTTTGCGTTTTAAATGTTAAAATAATCTAAAGAATTACCTTGGTCTGTTGAGTCAGGGTGCTGTACCAAGGAAATAGCTGTTCCGTGAAAGCTGGCCTTTGCTGTAGTGGAGGAGGTATTGTGATCAACATTATCTACAGCCGCAGTTGTAAATACGCCTTTCTTCAAAGACACGGGGCAAACCGCCCCCTCCTTGGCCGCCAAGTCACACACTACGTTTGCAACGCTTGTGAGGTGGGTCTGAACCCTGTCGTAGCTAATGCCCACTCCAGCCGTATAAGCGATGTCAACAAGCTCTTTTTTCCTTGTGCTGGCGTAGAGCTTCATAGACATGTACACCACCACCGGCGTCTCTTTTTTACTATCGTGTCTTCTTTGATCGCCTTTGCGGCGCTTTGATGCATGGTAGTAAATTAGCTGCGCAATTGTCATAACTTCTTGTTCAAATTGTTGAGTTTCCGTGGTGGTATCGTTAGTCACCGATTTCGGTCCATCACGGCACATTTTGATAAACTTCGGAAGCACCTCGGGCACACAAGCTTTTTGTGTTTCCTCTGACATGTCTGTCCATGAGCATGGCGTATGGCTAAAGATAGCACTTCTTATATGCTTCGCCGCATCATGTAGATCGGCCTCGTCAATGCTTTTGGCAGCCAAGGACCGCAAAGCTTCATCAACATCACTCTTGAAAGTTATGAGGATGTCTTTCCCCATGGTACCCGAGGCTTCCAGGAAAGGGCACATCTGCAAAAGTTTTTCCTTTAGTCGAGACGTATGGCATTCATACTCGACTCCCATGTCGCTCATACTTTGGTCATATCGTTTGGCAAGGTCTGACAACTTAAAAACGGGGGCTTCGCGACTACTTTTGCGAACATTGTGAATGTACGAAACAAGTCCGTCAATGCTAGCCCGTGAGTTGCTTCATGACAAGTACCATCAGTTTTTTTGGAATCTTCGAGCTGCTTTGCTCTAACTTTGTTGCGAAAATCAGTATAACAAATCTTATGGTAAAGGGCTGAATCATCGGCCATGAGGTCAAATGTTCCTGAACATCTTGCCATGAGAAGACGGTCACCCGAAAATGACGCACTTTTCTTTATATATTCACTGGTCTCTTTAGTGAGAACCTTGCACAGGGGACCAAGATTGTCAACAAATGTACTTTGCCTACAAAACATGCAGCAATCCTCCGTAGCAGTCACATCGCTTTTCCGCGTTTTCACAGGCGAAATATCCAAATTGACGGGTTCATTATTGTCCTGGTTTGCACGCCGCTTTCGAGCTCTTTCCAAGCGACTTGAACTGCACAACCTGTAGCAGCTCTTGTGCCAAGACGCTCGGTTATTGATAAAGGACTGAAAAAGGCCTTCATTGCCGGCTATTTTTTCTAAGTCTAAGTCAAAAGGAAGGCTGCTTATATCAGCAAACTTCTGTAACTGACTTGAAAGGACCTGGTAACCCTCAGTCGTTGAGCCACGTTTGCTGTTTCCAGGGCAAGTTAATTTTTCATTCGTGGCAGTCTGGCACAACAAACATTTTGTCCAGTCAGTCGTACTTGTTGGAGCTTGCACTGGCTTACTAGTATCCACTTTATAAAACGCCATAACTATACTACTTCATACCTAAAACAATAATGGACTTTTAAAAATGTGCCCTTACACCACTCAACTTTATTCAGAAAGCAAAGACGAATAATAACTTACCTTTGGTAGGAAGTGCAGTAAAACAGCGTCACAACGACACAACAGTCACAAAAGCACGTATGCGACGCAACACCAAGCGTATCGCGGTACAAGCACAGTATTTCACAAAACACAATCAAAGTGACGTTTCTTGTTTTAACTTGCACGCTGCGTCGCTGCCAGTCCACCGCGTCAGCCGATGACACGCCACGCCAGCGGGCCGCCGGCTAACGCCCGACGCAACAATGCCGCTCGCCCGGCGCGGGGGGAGCGGGAGTCTTGCTAGGCGGTTAAAGGGCGCGAATGCATGCCGAGACTCTGGGCACCACATATTATCGAGACAGTTGCCAAATCAGCCGCAATGCACAGCCGAATCGACTCACACCTCCAAAGAGGCGCTGTGGCATCAAAAAGGCACGTCTTTGTAGAAGAAGACGCACTTCGTGCACCTTCTAGGCGGCCAGGATTCGCGCCCGCGCACCGCACCATATTGAGGCAGGTGTCAATGATCGGAATGAATAGACGAATCGATTGACACCTCTTCCGAGGCGCTACGGCACCTGGAAGGCATGTCGTTGTAGTGGGTCAGGCACTTGGAGTACCTTCTAGGCGGCCAGGATTCGCGCCCGCGCACCGCGCCATATTGAGGCAGGTGTCAAAATAACCGGAATGAACAGACGAATCGATTGACACCTCTTCCGAGGCGCTACGGCACCTGGAAGGCATGTCGTTGTAGAGGATTAGGCACTTGGGGTACCTTCTAGGCGGCCAGGATTTGCGCGCGCGCACCGCGCCATATCAAGATAGGTGTCAAAATGACCGGAATGAACAGACGAATCGATTGACATCCCCGCGGGGGCGATACGACGTCATTTAGCCGTCGTTTGTAGATGATTTAGCACTTCTTGGCCTCGAACAGGATGAAGGAGTCGGATTTCAGCGTGGCGCTATATCCAGATCGATAGAGCACCCTCGAAAACATAAAGATCCGACATTATTTTGCTTTCATCACAAAGTGCAAGGTTGGGTCTTTTTTTGTCCCTTAACATCCTCACTACAATGGTCTCCTCACCACTTCCACCTTCAGATTCACAATAGGAATCAATATCCATTCGATCATTCCTGTAAATTCCATTTCCATACAGTTCCACTTCATAAAATCACTCAATAAATTTATTAAAAAAATTAATTTACATACCAATTAGAAACATTCCCATGTCCGCTTCCAATAGTCGTTACACTTCTTACTTACACCACATTTTCACCTCCGTTGCCTTCTTCAACAATGCTCTCTCGCATATCATTCATCACCATATTCCTACAACAGAAACAAAACATTAAATACAACAGTTTTATCTATTTCCTCAAATCGCACTATTCAAAAAACAAATCAACACTTTCGTTTACCTTCTATGCGCATTCCGAGTACTCCTAGACCTCCAAACCACGTTCCCACCACGAACACCAGACACATTGGGTGACCCACGCCCACGTTCACTTCCAGGATGATGACCACTTCAAAACGCTCTTCCATCGTTCACGGGTCCAGACATATTCCTACCACCCCTTCCTCTTCCTCTTAACCTACCAGCCCTCCTTCGATATCGAGACGCTATACTCTCCTCTACCAAAATCTCTCCTACCCGTCCCTTCTTAAATAAATATTAATAATTAGAAATATATCTGTCCTACCGGAATTATTTGTTATTTTAGCTCTGTGAAATACCAGAATCCTCCTCCTTTTATTAAAAATATTTTTTAAAAAAAATTGTGCAATGTATCTGGCCTACCTCAGATGCGTCCTTCCAATTAATTAAATAAATTATTAAATTATACATTTACATTAATTTTGACTGCCGGTAATATCGTGTTTCTTTTCTCCGAAAATGAAATAAATAACTGAATAAATGCGTTTTTCAAAGAATAATATTATTGGCCAAAGCGGTTGCCTAGAATTTCGGGGAGGTCCTACCTGGAAATGAATTATTAAAACGATTAATATAATATTTCGTTTTTATCGGAGATATCTCTAGCCGAGTGCCCGCCCGAGTGCTTGTACTCCTTTCCGACACCCCGCCGAAGCAGCTGCGAGGCTACACAGGCGGCGGTATGAGAAATTCACCAGTCAGCGCCCCGGATGAGCTTGCAGTAAGTGGTCGGCGCGGGCTATTTGAATTCGCATCTTGCGATAAACGTGGCATTGGCTTTACTGGCCTTACTGCATCGTGTGTGTGTGTGTGTGTGTGTGTGTGTGTGTGTGTGTGTCAAAGGTTGCCTACCACTGGGGGCAGCATGAGCCATGTTGCCGTGCCGCTGAAAGCCTCGAAAGAAACCGAAGTGCGATCTGCCGGCAGCAGTCCACTGCAGGAATTGACAGGAAAACAAGATAAAACCAGTCTTAACTAGAGAGATAAAACATATGGTTTAAAAAAAAATAAAAAAAAAAAAAAAAAAAAAAAAACAGATTAAAACAGTAAAACTAGGAGGAGTCATGCACTCCATCTGCTTGGCCTGCAGCAGCACGCCTCCGCAGGTGTGCCCGCAGTGTCGTCGCGGTGACGGCTCTCCTAGGGGCCATGAAGAGGACCGCGGTGCCCAGGAGCCAGAGCGCGTCGTCGGCCCCCCACCGGGAGCGCTGGCTATTGGTCATGTCCACCTCGGTGACGGCCACCACCTCGCGGCCAGGCTTCGTGGCCCAGGGAAACTTGCCCAAGGCCTTCTGCAGTGCTTGGCGGGCAGCGGCGCGACGGCGGCCGGGTGCAAGAGCAGGGGCAGCACGTATAGGTGTTGTAGTGCTGCACCCGCTGCACCACGTTAAAGGCGCGCAGCCTGGCGTCCAGCAGCTTGGCGCGGGGCGCGCCGACGCGGCCGGGCCAGTTCGCAGCAGCAAGTCCGTTCGTCCTGGCGGTGTAGTGGGCCCCGAGCAGCTGCACCCGGCGCGGCCAGCGTCCCACGGGCAGGGCCATGGACTTGGCGGCGTTGACTCTCAGTCCGGACTCGTCGCCGAACTCGTCCAGGGTTTGGACCAGCACCGCCACGTCCCCGCCGTCCTTCAGCAGCACCACAGAGTCGTTCACGTACGCCGACGCGGCCAGCCGTCCGTCCGTGCCGTCGACGCACACCCCGGCGAGCCTGACGTGACGCCCAAGGCCTTGAGCAGCGGCGCACCGGGCAGCCCTCGGTTGAGGGCTGAGCTTGTGCTGTATGGTGTGGCTGGCAGTTGTCAAAGGTTTGGCAGGGCCCGGACCCTGGACCAAGTGTGACCCCACGGGGGTGCGGCGCCGGCGTCACTACGGCTGACGCGCACCACGGCGGGGCAGGACACTCCGCCGGGCTGCGGCACCGAGAGACAGTGTGTGTGCATGCGCCACGTGGACGGGTAGGGGCGCACGGTCACAGCGCGGGCAGACCGTCGTCATGAACGTGACCCATCTTACGACGCGTTATATCGGCGTGATGGTCTTCCCTCGGGTCCGGCTGTTGGTGACCCTCGTGGCAGGGGCGTCGGCCAGGGGCGCCGGCCAGGCGCAGTGCACCCTGTTGCTTCCCATATACACGAGCAAGTTGTTGAAGTTTGTTTACTTATGCAGCCTTTCTCTTCTTGGCTATCCTTTTCTAAGGTGGGGGAGGGGGGCTGCTTGTGACAGGTGAGTACGATATGATGCGCTCCGCCAGAACCGGCTTGCCTCGGCGTTGTAGCCCGCGTTTTGTGCTGTCGGGTTCTCTGCTCCACATACGCACAATCGTTGAGTCCCTCGGCTCGCAGTGCGTTGGTGAGAGGATGAGTCCAGGTGAGTTCTCCGTTCGCGTTTCCGCAACGCGCCCGCGGCTTCCCGTTCGAGCATACTCTATCCATGTAAATTAGTAAACCGCTATGTGCTTGATCCGCTTGTACCTCGCATGGGGCTTGCCAAGTCATGACGCACTCGTTGGACTGGCAAGCGCTATGCCAGTGGCGTATGTAGACTCGAAAAAAGGAGGGGGCAATGCCGCACTTTTTGCAGGTGGATTGCACTTGTACCGTTCGGCGTTTTAGCAAGGGAAAAAGGGGGGGGGGGAGGTCATGAACCCCGTGAAGCGCCTGCACCCCGCTGCACCCGATGACCTGAGAGGGAAGACCGGAGACGGTCGAGGTACTGCGGACTGTGAAACCACTTCTCACTGAGCAGTGTAGCGTTCGATTAACCGTCAACTACCCTAATTTCGGACAGCAGCCATAACGGTGGACACGGACACGTCACAACGCGAAGTGCGGACACGCCAGGTCCAATCATTTCAAGACATGACGATTTTCGATATTTTTTCTGTGGTGGCTGCTCAGCTTGTCACGATGTCCAAAGTTAGGACCGCGGTCCGAAGTTGTTGACGTTTTGTACCACTGTCGTTCGCCTCTCACTCTCACTGCTCGGTCCAGCTCCTGACATTCCTGCGATGCTTGCAGAACCTTTCACTGTTTCAGAGGACGGCGTCCGTAGTGCCAGTTACGGTTGCCATTGGTGAGGAATGAGGAAGTCTGTCTCGATAGCCCAAGGAGACCAAGAAACGTTGGAGTGTCGGTCGCGGACTTCCCCTGAGGGCGGACAGTGGACACAACCCCGCCTTCATCATGCCCAGGCCACACGCCCCCGCCCGGCCGACTCCATTTCGAGGCAAGGATTAGAGGCGCGTCACAAACGCAACCATTCCGACTCGGAAGCCACGAGGCGTTTCCCCCCCCCCCCTAAATATAAATTATGCGCAGCTTGTGTGACGTTGCATCCGACGGTGTCGCGCTCTGTAGCCTTCGAACTACGAATGCGAATCTGCCTTCAGGATTTTTCATACCAAGTCGTCATCGGCTGGGCCTTGGGTGGACAAACATTTCGGGCTAGCTGGGTTATTTGTTTATTTAGACCTAGTTTATGTCGAACACGATTATACCTTTCAAGTGTCATGCTGTCTAAAACAGTGCTTCCCCTTCTGTGATAAAAATCACCCCATTGCGTGACAGGCGTGGCCCGGAAACCTGGTGCGGAATGGACGCTTAACCTCTTCTTACAGAACCAGTCGGTCTGTTCCTAGTCGCCAAGTGCTGTATTTTAACCGTTCCCATTGCAGGACGGCCATGGATTCGGACTCGGGAGACGTGCAGCATGTGGTCCCCGACCTGCCGCCGCACCATCAGTCTACGCGGGAGCTTTCCAGTTTGGGATTCTCCAAGTGGTGTACAGTTGGATTTCTCGAGCCGTCTGCTGTGTCCCCTTGGTTGCCCAAGGATGTCTTCAAGGTCAATTTTTTAGCAAATTCTTTGCTGTGTTGATCAGTCATGAGTTCTGCTGTTATTACTCTTTCATTGAGACAAATATATAGGTTAGACAACTTTGTTTGTTGGACACCGAAGAGTGTATGTAGAGTATACTCTGTCTATGGTTAGCGTATTCTTATTCTGAGTGCTCTCAGTTTATTCACGATTCCTTTACCTGAAAGACTTCATAGTCAGCTATACATTTACTATCTTGGCTGATAGTTCTTGCAATGTGGGTACGTGGAAAGATTTTCTTCATGATTTCCTTTCAAAGTAACAAGTCGGTTCTTGGATTTTCTGCAGGTTTTTATGGCGGCAATTAGGTACCTTAAGGATGAAATACCCGTCTCAATGTTTGGCATGAATTTTACTCTGTGCAGTAACAAGGACTGAACTTTTCTCTATTCTTATATTTCATCAACTGTACCCAAAGGTTTGTCTCCTAATATCTGTTGTTAAATTATGCAAAGTCAGAAAGACTTTTGTTGTTTAGTGCCGCTTTGATTTTTCAGGGTTACCTTCTGAGCAATAGGGTTCTTTTGAGCTTCCAAACACTGCTTCCTGATTGACAAATCAAGGCTGTAAGTATGAAAAAGCAATAGTATCTATTTTTTTGCCTGTGTCTGAAAGACTGACCATCACATACCCATCTCTTTCATATCTTTTGCAGTCTGGATTTAATCTGCTTGTCCAACATGGCTTTTTATCTCAATTTGAGCCATTGGTATTCTGAGACACATTATGTTGGTGTTTTCTACGTTGAGAATGGCCTGGATTCCCTTTTATCGGAGTGGGTGGTGAGGACGGTCACCTCTCGGACAAGAAAGCATTATGGTTGGTAGTACGGCAGTACTTATTTTTTTCTCTGAGTGCATTGTGTCTTGTGTATGTGCATCTAATTTTCTATCTTTCATGACCTGTGGTTTCACCTTGTGTTGAAACAAATACCTGTCCCATCATTAGTGAGTTAGTGACTTGTAAATTTCTGAACTTTTTATACAGAAACTAATTAGATTTGTGAGGGGTTTGTGCTGTTTTGTACATCCCCCTCCATGGTATTGATCTCCTTTAAATGCAAGATACAGCAGCATCATTTCATGTTTTTCTTACAACATATTTGTAACTGGAACTTGCCATCAACATTACTGTGTGTCTTTCTGCATATGAACCCTTTAAAGCCAAGTGCCCACTGTTACCAGAGACTGCATCCTGGCAAACACACTCTGAACTTATCAGTGATGAGAAGCCATGAATTATTTTTTTTCATGTTAATGGATCCCGCACTGTACTGTACGTTGATTTTTATGTTGTGCAGGTTTTCAAATCTTTTGTGTGGGACATCTCTTTTTCACACTTTTGATTATTTCAAAGTAATGTTGTGTTTTGTTTGATTTCTTTTATGCGCCTTAATGTAGGTCTGGGAATTTTTTCTTGGTATGTAAGGTATTGATGTAAACTTCAGGGACCTTATTAACTTCGTTCAATGATAGATCGTACTTCACATTTCTTACTAACCCCAAATGACTGGATTTTGTTGAGAGCCTACAGATGTGATAAGAAGCAAAATTGATGTTGTGTTCCAAACTGGTTTCAAAACAAGTATAGAACTGAATTTCTGTGGGCACTGTAAAGTACATTTTGTTACATTTTCTGAACGTGTTCTCAATATAGGGGTGGAGGAAGTTATCTGAATGTTCAAGTTTATTTTCGTCATTCAACTCCATTTAATTTTTTTTTTTTTTTTATTCCCAGCTGCTGCATGTGAAAGTGAATAGTTTCAATTTTTGTTGTGTGTTTCAGTTGTTTCTATTAATTTTGTATCTGCCTTTCAGGTATGTTCCCTGGCCTGAGGATGTAGTCCACTCTGCAACTCAACGATTTGTTGAAGCCCTGCAAGATTCTCATCCGGAGAACCAGTGGCAAAGCCACGCTACCATGGTGTGAGGTCTGATCTGATCTGCAGTAAGAGTATACCATGACATTTCATTAACTTTTTTTGCCTATCCTTCATTGCTGGAAGTTTTTGGATTCTCTGAAGGACTCATACCCTTTTAGAACCCATAAGTGCCTGGTACGGGTGAATTTATCCTTTATGTTTAAATTCAACAATCTCAGTAGTGGTGCACAACTTAAAGTGTCTGGTGAAACCACTCTGATTTGTCTTCTTAGTAATTTTAATGGGAAAGGGTGTTTCAAAACTTTGGTTTGCTCGTACAAGTGTAAAAGAATTTTCTATCTA